>BRXX01000069.1:0-53659 GCA_030267905.1 Triparma verrucosa | reverse complement strand
CCCCCCCCCCCCCCCCCCCCAGAAATGGAACAATTCTGCAGCGTCGTGTCGTCAAAGCTCCTTTCCCTCCTCTCCGTGCTTCAGATAATTCCAATAATCCGCACTCCTCCGAACTCCTGCTCCTCCCTCATCGCCTCACAGACTTCCAAGCTCCTCAAGGACCACCCTATAACCGGCCCAAGAGTTCCTCTCATCATATGCGACAGGGACTTATACCCCGACGGTCTATGGTGGCATGAGAGCTGCTACCTCCCCCTCCTCTACGACGTCCTCTCCGGAAGCGGGGAGAAGGTCGGAGGCGTCGATATAGGATCGGGGGAATTCCTGAGAGAGTACGGGTACAAGTCGTTCCCGGATGTAGTGGAGGGGAACAGCACGGTTCTAAAGGGAATCGAGGCGAGCGAAGGTGAGAGAAATAAGAAAGGACGGACACAGAAACCCCCCCCTGCCATCGAGTATATTTTACTAACTGTCGTTTTTTTTTCTGTTAGCTCGACTCCGCAACGCGGGGGAAGTAAGCGACCTACAGTCAGCCGTCGACGACCTCCCCAAGCTCATGGACAAGAAGAAGGAGGTCGAGTCCCACACCGGCCTCCTCCAGGCTGCCATGGAGAAGATCGGAGAACGTCAGATTCCCATGCTCGTAGACTTGGAAAGTCGCCTCTCCTCCTGCTCCGACAAAGTCGCTAAAGAAGTAACAGACGTCCTCAAAAGCGAAGAAATCAGCCTAGAGGACAAGCTCCGCCTCGCCTCCATAGCCGGCCTCCACGGTTTCGAAAGTTCCGTCGTCTCATCATGGTTCTCCCTCCTCCCCCCTTCCCCCTGTTTGGATTTCGTGATGCAACGTCGTTCATTAAAAATGAACGTGAAACCTTCTCCCCCTACCTCCTCACACGGCGGAGACCTCCTCGCAGCCGCGGGTTCAGTTTTAGGAGGCGTAGGCGCTGAATTAGTTAGGGAAGCGGGGAGGAAAGTTGAGAGGTTAAAAGGTAAAGGTAGTATGAGGGATTTAACTCGCGCGGTTAGCGCGGTTTTAGAAGGAGGGAAGGAGGATCATGAATGGGAATACTGGGATGTTAAACTTAAAGAACCTCGGGTTAACGATGTCAGAGATAGGCCGGGGAGAAGCACGAAGGGGGGGAAAGTCGTTGTTTTGATGGTTGGAGGTGGAGGGTTCGGGGAGTACGGTAATTTGAGGGAAGGGTTAGGGAGGGAATGGGAAGTTATATATGGAGGGACGGAGATTAAGACTGCGAAGAAATTCTTGAACGACGTCACGGGCTAAAAAAAACGGTTAAATAACGAGCTTTACAGAACAACAAACAATAACGGATTGTTTTAATATAAGCGGTGTTCAAGATGTATGCCCTCTAACGGTCGTCCCATTCCATTCAATCCCCACTCCGACAACCAGTCCACCATTATCCTTCTTCTCAACATCTCTATCCTTAATCCCTTTACATTTAACAATCCTATGTCCTAACTGTCTACACTCGAAAGGAACTTTAACAAACGTATTCATACATTCGTCACATTTATACCAGAACTTGACGACGGATTTATTCGACTTCTCGAGCTTCTTTAAATGAGATGATTCGGAGGATTCTAGTTTTTGGAGCTTTTCTTTCGCGGCGAGTAAGGCGAGGTCAGAGGCGGATGAAGCGTTTGAAGATTTTAATGTACGGACTGTTGAGAGGGAGGAGGCTGTTGCGCCTGAACCGAAGAGGGAGGCGAAGGAGCTGAGGGAAGAGGAGGAGGGAGGGGCGGGTGAGGGATTTTTCGGCCCGTGCTTTCTGTTCAGGTTTATTATGTTCTTGAGCTGCCTCTGCTTTTCGAGGATGTCCAGTGGGTTCGTTTTCTTGAACTTGCTAGACCTAACGACCTGCACGGCTACCTTCGAGCTCTGCGGAACGAGGACTGATCCGTCGAATCTATCGCCCTCATTTATCAGACCCTTGGTTCTAGACTTCAGCTGCGAGACTTGTTTTGTCTTCGTCCTCTTAAGCAGCGCTCCAAGAACATCAGACTTCTCCTTCACAACAGTGACGACAGGCTGCTTAACAGCTGAGTAATACGTCATGTTATTCTCCCCCCTCATCTGCTGAAATTTAGCCCCAGACTGCTTCTTCTTAGCCGCGAGAGCTTTGTTGCCTTCGCTGACTTTCACGCTCTTGTCGTTCTGGATGTTTTTGCGCAAGCATTTTATGCAGGAGCCTGTACCCGTCCACCCGCAGGAGCAGAATTTTAGGATGGTCTCGGAGCCGAGAGTTCGGACGGAGGTGTCCTTGAAGGTCATGAGGGAGTGCCGGCCGTTTAGCATGTCGACCTTGCAGTCTTTAAGGAGGAGGATGTGGCCGGGTTTGAGGTTGGAGGAGGAGGAGTAGGCGGAGCCGAAGAGGCGGAGGGTAGGGGCAGAGGGGAGGGAGGGGTAGGATATGGTGAGCTCCTTGTACGCCTTGCCGGTCTTGGAAACCTTGGAGGAGGATATGGATGAGAGGAGGCAGATCGTAGTGAAATTTTGAGGAGCGTCGAGAAGGACTTTCGGGAGGGGAGTGTGAGAGGGGGGGTGGCGGAGGGAGAACGGGGTGGATGGCGCTGGAGGTTGGTGTCCTTGTTGCTGATTGCGAGAGTGTGTGGATTGTGATTGTGTGGAGGAGCCGAACATTGATTCGAAGGATGATGATGCTGTTGATGACGATGATGGCGGTGGAAGAGGAGGACGAGGAGCAGCATTTGATGAAGCAGAAGGGTTGACCCTTGTTTGACTATTTGGGGCCCTATTTGGGGCCCTATTTGGGGGAGTAACCTTGGCATAAGGATTCTTTATGACCTTGTCCTTTACGACTGACGCTTGTGCTTTCGCGTAAGGATTCTTAGGATTGGTTGTCTTGGGTGTGATGACGGCAGACGAAGCATGTGCGGATGGTGGTTCCGCGGGAGAGTTGCCAAATACTGACAGGAAATCATCCATCGTCTTGGAGGGAGGGAGGAGAAAGTTTGGTGGGAGAAAATGTATTTAGAGGTTGTATATTAAGGGCTTTCAAACAATGTCCTGGTTACTGCGTGTTTTGAAGAGGCGGCTGGTAGATTCACAGAACGTGAAATTCTTGTTCAAATCTATCAAGTCACTCCACTTAGTATCCAGAGCATTTCCAAAAGAAGGTCCAAAATTCTCCTAACAGAAGAAAGTGAGATCGCTCAATCAGCTGATTTTCATTCTTCGTGTCGTGCGTGTATATTTAAAACCGGGTCTGGCATTCAAACGTTCTGATGAGCGCTGCAATACTCTCTATTTCTAACATTTCATTCTGCCACACGCCCGGCTGCCAGTTCCAACCACAAAACAGCAAAATATGTACCTCCTCTCTACCCTCGCCCTCCTAGCCTTAGCGTTACCACGCATTCCTATCGTTACATCCCTCGCTCCCTCCATCCTATCTCTCGATGGCGCCAAACTGTACGATATTCCAGTCTCCAACCACGGTGCTCGTATCAGGATGATAAACAACGCCAAGAAGCTCAACCTCCAAGTCCTGAGCCCCATCAAGGAGCTAGGCGGCCTCAAATCCCCTGAGTACCTCGCCCTCAACCCCCAGGGCAAGATGCCCCTCCTATCCCTCTGCTGCTCCAATGGAGTCTCCCTCTCCATCCCCGAGTCCGACACCATCTCCCGTTTCATCCTCTCCCAGACCCTCTCCACTCCTCCCACCTTCCTCCCTCCCACCCCCACCGGCTCCCTCCTCTCCGACCAGATCGTCCGCCTCCACGACCAATACATAACCCCCATCCAAGGTTCAATGTATCGTGCTTTAGGTTCAGGTTTTGGTCCCTTTTCAGACGATCGACAAACCGCAATCGATGAAATTATTAAACAGCTTAATGTGATATCCTCTACTGTTGAAAATTACTACGAAATCGAAAAGGAATTGGAGGACGGAGTTTACATTGTAGGAAAAGATATATCCCTTGCTGACGCGACTATTTTTCCCACTTTGTGTTTCACTGAATACATGTTGCCAAAATTCTTCGGTTATGATAATTACAATCCTTTTCTTCAAGGTTATTTTAGCAACATGTGTGAGGATGATAATGGGAAGGTCATTAAGGAGGAGATATATGGGGCTTTGGAGAAATGGGAGGAGGGGGGGAGGTGGGAGAGTATTCTTGAGGAGGGGGTTGGGAATAAGGAAAAGGTCACGGCTTGAAAACAAATAGTTCCACGCATTTGAACATCAAATATTTTTTGTATTAAAAATACCCTACCACCCCCCCCCTACTCCCGACCTTCCACCCACCTCTCCCTCCCACCCCCCTTTTTCTTTACTTCCCCGCCTTAACAACGTTCTTCGTGGCCTTTCCCAATTCAACCTTCCTCGCCCTCTCCGCGAAATTCAAACTACAGAACCCTTCCTCACTATTATACATCACAGGGCTTATACAAACAAACATCAAAGTCTTAGAATCAGCGCTCAGAGAGTCCTGCAGCAGCTGCGTAAGCGTCGAATTTCTGAAGGGTATGTGCGAGCTCCCTGAGCCGCGGGCCGCTATGACGTCGCCGAGGGCGCTTAGGGATTTGTTGATGTTTTGGGCTTCTTTTAGGGCGAGGCCTTTTGCGCCGGATTTACCGACGCGCTCGGAACCGGCTAGATCTATTAAGTGGAGCTTTCCGCGGGAGACTTCGCCGGAGTGCTTGTTAGTTGAGACGATGTAGCAGCTTAGGATTAGGTGGGAGCGGGAACTGTGCTCGTTCATGTTCGTCTTGGCGGTGGACCTGTTGAGGTCGGCGAGGGCGAGGAGCTCGATTACTTCGTCGAGGCTGTCGACGTTTACCATCGTGAGGTCGGGGACGTAATTTCCGTGGGGTCCTTCCCGGACAGTGTACTTCCTCTCTCCTACGTCCTCTGCCAGCAGGTCCTTGATCTGCTCATTGTAAACCTCAAGGACGCTGACGGTGATTTTGTCCTCGATGGTGCTCCTTCTCTTTTGGCTCATGTCGAAGAGCTCGTAAAGGGCGCGAGTGTTTACTCCGCGGTTGGACTCGGGACCCATCATCGTGAAAGTTTTTCCGGTTCCGGTTTGTCCGTAGGCGAAGATGCAAACATTGAAACCGTCGAGGACGGATGTCACAAGTGGCGAGACTATAGATACACAGGTGTTAGAATTGTTGTCTCCTCCACCCCTCGTCCCACCCCACCCACTCTCCGCCCCATTCTCCGCCCCATTCTCACCTTCTTTGTAGACCTGCTCCTGCGTCGAACTGGTGTTGAACACCTGGTCGAACTCCCAGTTCTTCTCTTTACCCTTCTCGTTCTTCATAGCAACCTCTCCATCCGCTGGGAATTCGACGCAGATGGTGCTGGACTCGTCGCCGCTGCTCAGTTCCTTCTTGCTGGGCGGGCGGCACCGGGCAAAGACGCGAATATTTCCCCTGAGCTCCTGGACGAGATTGAACAGCCGCTTCCTCTCCTTAACTTCCTTCTCGTAATTGACCTTCAGGTCCTCGATGCTCTTCATAAAGTTGCTGCTGGCGGCCGCGATCTGAGACGCCGTCGACTTGGCGATCTTGGGAACGTCCGTTTTCATGCTGGCGTGGACTTGGGACTTGAGCAGCTTGAATTCGGAAGTCAGGGTGCCGGACTTCTTGGCCAGTTGACTCAGAGCCACCCCAAGCCCGCTGTTGCTGCTCTTCAGCGCTTCGTTGGTCTTCGTCAGTTTCTTAACAGTCTCAGCCAATTTCTTGATCTCCTCCTCTTTACCAGCGGCCTCCTTCTTGGCCTCGTCGATTTCCTTCTTCGAGCTAACCTCCAGCTTCTCCATCTCGCTGGCCATGCTTGCCAAGATTTCCTCCTGGCCCTTGAGCGAAGCCTTGCCGACCTCCTCGAGCTTTCCCTTCGCTTTCTCGTACTTCGCCTTGCTCTCCTCTAACTTCTTGGCCAATTTGGCGTTCTCCTCTTCCAAAGCCTTGACCTTGCCATCGTCGACGGCAGGTGGGACTGCTGTAGGAGGCGGCCCCGGTGGCGCTCCAGGAGGAGGGGGGCTGAGCCCTCTGCCATCCTTCCCGCCCTTTTTCTCGGCCTTCTCCAACTTCTTCTTTAATTTCTCGACCTGCAGCATCAATTTGGCGGTCTCCGCCCCATCTCCTCCTCCCCCCCCTCCTCCCTCCCCCCCCTGAGCCTGCTGCAGGGCAGCCAACAACTTGGACTTTTCCTTCTCTAATTTCTTGACGTCCTTCTTGAACTCCTTCAGCTTCATCTTAATGGCACCGTCGCCTCCCTTCGAGTCCATGGCGGACTTGAGGTCCTTCACCATGTTACGGAGGTCATTCCGTTCCTTCCGGAGCTCTTGAACCTCCTCATCAGTAGCATTCCCCCCTATCTCTATAGTCTCTCCGGTCGCAAGCCCGACCCAGTTCCCAATTCTACTATTGCGGCTGGCAAAGGCCTGGATAGGCTCCAGAACCTGGAGGCGTTTGAACGTCTTCAACATGTCCATGATGAGATCGTCCTTCTCTTTCATCTTGCTCACAAAGCTTTTCCGAAGCACAGCTGTCTGGCTCTTGGCCATGACCTACGCGGTGGGGTGGGGTTACAAATTATTGCGCATGTTGAAGTTGTGTGAGCGCTAGCATCCAAAATCCCTCGCCAATCGAATCGTGCAACCTCCAGCTCTCACCTCCAACCTTGCCAGTCTCTCCTCGCCTCCGAGATCATGGACCGAGGGTTGCTCGCTGATTCCGTTCAGCTCCTCTTCCCCCGCCATATTTCCTTATCTATCTCCTACACACGGCGCCTGGTCTGCGAAAGATGCCGGGTTAGATCCGGCTATTGGTGCTGCCTACAAGAGCAAAGGTGGTGGGTTCGTTTTTGGATTGGTCTCAAAAAATCAGAATCTCATTATGCGTTACAGGGGCTATGGATTACCGGCCGCAAATGCTGCGATATCTTCCCTCTCTTCGTGCCCCGCAATTCTAAAACACCTACCTCGCTGTCAAAATTTGAAACAAAGATATGATTCTACATTCATTTGTGTGCTCTCTGAGTGCTCTCATCTGCCGCAGGCCTCCATCCTCTCGCCAAATGCCCAAAAAGATTTAATAGTTTTATGAATAAGGTCTCCCCAGAGCCGGTACCGGCCATCAATGGGGCTGACGCCGACGCTGATGGCGAGAAGCCATTCTTAGAAAGTGAGTGCCTCGTTGAAGCGCGCCTGATCCCCAGCCCCTCCTGACGCTGCACCTAACCCCACCTCTCTTCCCTGCCCCAATACCTCCTTTTCCTCCCTCTCGTCAGGCTACTGGGGCAATTGGATTCGCAGGGTGTTGACAGATTCTACTTTTACAGCAACCATGACAGGTTTGACGATTTTTGCCCTTTTTGGGGACGACTTTCGCATAGGTAAGCATCCAGAAGGGGGTTTCGAGTAGCTGCTGCAGCTACTTGGAGGCACAATTATATGGATAGACGTCGGCAAGTGGCTTCGCTCTTTTTTTGCAGTCGCGATATTTTGCGAGTCTTTGCGCTTCGTCTCTGTTTACTCGGGAAGTCGACGTTTAATTCTCTGCAGTTCAGTTCAATACTGGTGCAAGCAACTCAGTGTAAAGCGAGGGCCGCTTTACACTCAAACACAAAAATGCTCACAACTTGTGCCCCCCACGCACATCCCTCCCTACCCTTCCGCGCCTTAGCTTTCGGCCACCCTGACGAGGATTGGATCTTCTTTGGTGTCTCCACTGTAGCTCTCTTCCTCTTCGCCTTTGAGCTCCTCATATCTTCCATAGGCAAAAGGGATTACTTTTTAGGATTTTACTTCTTTTTAGATTTCATTAGTACTGTGAGTCTCGTACCTGATACCGGGCTCATTGACTTCACAGAAGAAAACTACTCGAACAATAACGCCAGTGACAATGAGGCCCTGAAAGCAGGACGAGCTAGCAAAGCGTCCAAGGCGACCAGGGTGATCCGCCTCGTCCGCCTGGTGAGAATGGTCCGCATCGTCAAGCTCTGGAAGATGCACGGAGGAAACGAGGACGAGAACGAGCAATTCGAGGCCGAACAAAAGGCCAAGGACAATGATATTGAGCCGACGAAGGTTGGCAAGAGGCTCAATGAGATGACCACGAGAAAGCTTATCATCATGATTCTCTCTACGGTGATGCTGCTCCCTTACCTGGACGTATCCGGTTGGCAGACCGAGGTCGACGACTACTATGTGCACTCCGAACTTTCCAACCTGTGGAATATTGCTAGTGGCACTTATAGCATGCCGAAGGAGACGCAGATGGTCGACCAGTTCGTGGAGAGCGTGGGGAGTCCTCTCCTTTACGTGAAAATGTGCAAGATCGGGGTTAGCAACAGCAACACGCAGTGTCTGGAGAGGTTCCCCAACGAAGATTACCCCAGCATTGCTTCAATCACAGATAAGCTGCGAGGCCCCCTCAACGAGGACCAGCTGGACTCAAACGTCGTTCAGTACCAGCAGGTGACGGCGGCTGCTAGCTACGACGAGACCACAGACAGCTTCGGCACAATGGCTCTCATCTACGTCGACTATAGCGAGAAGGCCGTCTTGAACATAATAAAGACGATCATAGTTATGCTTATCATCGTCTACGGAACGCTCAACTTCCAGAGGGACGCGCAAAGCCTTGTGCTTACGCCCATCAATAGGATGGTCACAGTGGTCCACACGCTGTCTGAGAACCCTCTAGCAAACACTTCTGCCCTCCAGTCCCTGACGCACCAGGATTCCGAGAATAACAAGGAGACTGAAAACTATGAGACCATCCTCTTGGAGAAAACAATTCTGAAGATCGGAGGACTTTTGCAGATTGGATTTGGAGCCGCCGGGGCCAGCATCATTGGAAAGAACATGAAGGCGGGGGCGCTCAACCCCATGGTCCCGGGAAAGATGATTACGAGTATTTACGGGTTCTGCGATATCCGTAATTTCACGGACACCACGGAGTGCCTCCAAGAGGAGGTGATGGTTTACGTCAACAAGCTCGGCTTCATCGTGCACGGGGCGACCAATGACTACTATGGCATGGCGAACAAGAACGTTGGAGATGCCTTCCTACTCAGCTGGAAGATCTGCGACGACCTGCTGCCTGGCTTCAACGCATTCGAGGAGGAGCCCAACGACGAGATCAGGATCAGGGCCTGCGAGACGGTGAGGTGCGCCGTGAAGGGGGCCGGCACGGTGGAGAGAAAGATCACCCCCACCGAGATGGCCGACTCCGCGTTGGCTGCGTTCCTGAAGTGTCTCGTCGACCTCGACAACGCCAACACCAAGGGCTCGCTCACAGAATACCTCTCAAATGATCGAGTCGTGAAGCGCTTCGGGCCAGACTTCAGGATCAAAATGGGCTTCGGAATGCACGTCGGTTGGGCGATCGAGGGGGCCATAGGTTCGCACTACAAGATCGACGCCACCTACATGAGTCCCCACGTCGAGATGAGCGACAGGCTAGAGGCCGGAAGCAAAATCTTTGGCGTCCCCATAAACATCAGCCACTGGCTGGTGGCGCTGTTCTCGCCGGCTGCGAGAAAGTTCCTCCGACCAATCGACAGGATACTCGTCGAGGGCTGCCCCACGCCCATGACCGTCTACACCTACGACGTCACCAACTTCCCCAAGAAATTTATGACTGCCAAGGTGGGGTCTGACAATGTACAGAAGGCGGTTGACTTCGCCAATGACAAGCAGTTCAAAGACCTCCAGGCCGATCTCCACCCTGCCTTCTTGGAGAACGCGCGAAGCGGCGTGGAAAAGTACCTGGCCGGCGACTGGCCCGAAGCCAAGAGGATATTAGAGATGTGCCTAATGCAAAAGGCGAAGGACGGGCCCAGTTTGAGGTTGCTTGGGATCATGTCAGAGTCTGACTTCGTAGCTCCCAAAGATTGGCCAGGATACTACACCATGTTGGAGGGGTACTAGATACTAACATACTACAGAGATAGATAGGATAGAGGGAGTAGGGGGGGTAGGAAGGAAGAGAGCTAGAACTCCAGTGTATAATAGAAGAAAACCAAATCACATAAAAACACAACACAAATTTCTTTAGAATTGGTCAGAGACAAAAAGAAATGCAGCGTCGTGCTCGGAACGCAAACTCGTCCGCTACCGTTGATAGTAGTCTTCAAGAAGATACGGTGGAGCCCATCAACGACCAGGAACAGGTGAGATTGAATGAGGGCTTCTCATCGTCTCTCAGCGTCCAGGCCTTGCTGCACGCACATAAACCCATCATCTAAGCTCAAATGGCAATAATGCTGCAACGTCTTCTTTTTCTGCACTTCTTGACTAACTTCGGTAATTTCAGGAGATACAAATAGATACGCTAATCAACTGTTCTGTCTCTCAAAATATAGCCTTCCGGAAGCTCCTCCTACTCATCCTTTCCGCTAGCCCTCTCCTCTCCCTCCTAACGCCTAACGGCATTGCGCCGATAAGCCAGCTATTCCGAGATTTTGGGCACGTCAATTTGCTGTCGTGTTACATGTACCTGGCGTTTCTTAACTATGCAAATTATCTGGCCCACCTTAAAACTCGCTGCTCAGTCTTGAATCCCAAGGCTCCGTCCAAGTCTCTCACCATCCCTCTCCAAGCGTACATCGTCGCGTCGACCCTGGGTCTGAAATACCTGGGTGTAGCCAATGTTCACGATTTGAGTGTTTTCATAATAAGTCTGATCAATGGGATAACATTTTACGCAGACTACTCGTCACATTCTGATCGAGTCGAAATAAACAAGCTGAGAGGACAAAAGTACCATTACTCAGACGCGTAAAATTCAAAATAATATAATTAAATAAAAAGCTTTTCGCCTGAGTGTTTATTTTATTAAAATGTAGTCCTAATACGAATATATAATACGAGGTAGTCAAGTCGGAAACGATGCCGATCTTGACTGACTGAAATATAATACAATAAAACACGTGTTCCAAGTTGGTCGTTTACTTAGGCGTGTGTTCTTTCGTTTTCTCTGCTTTTGTGGCGCAAATTTCTTTGCGCTACTTCCCTTAAAAAATGTTCGTTTGCACCAAAATGCGCTTTTCACGCTTACTTTTGAGGCTGGTTCTGTTCTTACTGTCTATTCTCCTATATCTTCCTCTATTTTTGTACGGGCCTAGATTACGGCCCTCCGTCCTGTTTTACAGCCCCACCGTCATTCGGCGGAGCACTGTCGACGGCGTTGACTTCTACCTGCTTAACAAAGCCTAATAGTGTCATGGCATCGCTGCTGTGCTGCTTCTTTTGAGCGCCGTCCGCGATCTGGCCCAGCGCCTCAGACGCCGGCCGCTTGTTGAAAATTGACCTGGAAGGGCTTTCCGGGGTTACTTCGGCGACTTCCCCCGAAGGGTGCATAGCAGCGCTGGCCGTCGATAGGCTCTGCAATTTCTGTCGGAGCTGCATGTGACGATTCGCCTCTTGGTTCAACATAGTTTGCATGTTCATCCTGCTGAAGGCCTTTTTGTGGTTATCGAGTTTGTTGGCGCTCATCTTAATCTTCCACTTGGTCTCCAACGTGGCCAGTGCCATCATATCCATCCTGATTTCTGCCTCGCTCAGGTAGTTCGAGTTCACCGGAGAGTAAAGCCGCTTCCCGATGGCTGTAGTGCCCGTGAATTTCTTGGTGATCCTCATGGGGTCGCAATTCAGCTTTTTGCTTAGATACGACCTGAGGGTGACGCCGGGGGCTGCATTCAGAGTTCCCTTGTTAAAACAGGCGATGATTTTTTCCACATACTGCTCCTCCTCCAGGGTCCACTTGCCCCTCCTCAGCGTCATATCACGCCCCATCCCCTGCATCTGCATTTGCATCTGCATCTGCATCTGCATCTGCATCTGCATCTGCATCTGCATCTGCATGGGGTTCATCATCATGCCGGGAGCCATTCCTGGTGGCGGGCCATAGCCCCCTCCCAACATGCGCTGAGGCATCCCGTTGGGCGCCATCATAGGCATCTGCATTCCGGGGTGAGGCATAACTTGAGGCATCCCTTGAGGCATCCCTTGAGGCATTACATGCATCATATCATGCGGTATACCTTGAGGCATGCCACCACCATTGGGCATCATACCGGGATTGTGGCCCCACGCTTGCATCGGCATTCCCGGCCGCACCATGTTGGGCATCTGCTGGCCGTTTGACATCTTACGAACAAAGTTGTTAGAAACTACGGTCCTCTACCCTTCCCCTTCTCCCTCTCCCTCTCTCTCTCTCTCTCTCTCTTTCTCTCTCTCTCTCTCTCTTGGCCACCGCTCTTACCTGAACTTCTTGCGGAGGGGGTTGCGCAGGCTGCACACCGTTCACCGTGTTTATTGCTGGGGTGAGCTGTTTCACTCTCGCGTGGTCCATAGTCAACGAATTCGGACCAGCCTCGGTTCTGGTCCCCATGATAGTTCCGGCAGGGGGTTCTTGCAGGACTGTGTGGCTGGCCACTCTCTCATTCGTTGGCTTCAGCTCCGCTTTTTCAGATTGGCCTGCAGACCAATTTACTCCTGATGCCTGGGGGAGATATCCCGCAGCATTTTCGATATTTTTTAAGCTTCCTTCGGGATGATGTTGCTTTGTTTCAGGATTTGACTGGGCCAATTCTTCGATTCGGACACTGTTGTCCCCAGTTGACTCTTTCAATGTCACTACAGCTGCGGGGGAAACGAGATCAGGGGAATTAGAAGTGAGAGGGGGAGTAATAAAGTGACTCTACGCACCTGTACTTGTGGCCACGCTGGTATTCGAGTCGTTGACTTGGGGTTGTACGCTCATCGTGTCCGAACTCGTACCCTCTGTTGGGGCCAGTCCCCCAGAATACTTTTCCATCACTGCGAGCAGCGGAGCGTATATTACTCCAAATTTGGGACCTGTCGTCAAGCTCGTGCTGGAAAAGTAATCTCTGAATAAGGCTCCCTGTATACGAGCGGGATGAGGCGGAGGTAAAGAGGAAAGAAACTTTGCTGTAAATTTTCGAGTAAAAAGGCTGAAGCAGTTTATATTGGCTGGCACGCACGGACTCACTTTCAAGTTGAAGAATTGCCCTTCTCATGAATATTCAGGGGAGTTTATTTGGACGCAGCGAGTAAATAAAAATGATAAAAAATCACTCACGCGCGTGGCTATCTATTGGTGGCAAAAAAATAACCGACGTTCCCGATTAAGAACCCTAACATGCTGAAAAGCTGTAGAAGAAGAAAAAGAAGAACAGCACCTTTGCCAGCTGCTTCCTCTTCCCAAAAAAAGCAGAAATATGACCACGAAAATAATTGTAATTTTGTTATGCTAAATGTGTTTGCTAATTCTACTATATCCACCGTCTTTTATTTTTTCATTCGCGTTGGCGTTCGCCGAACTGCCGCCTCAACACCCAACAAAAAAGACTTTCGGTGCACTAGAAGCTAATGATGAGGTCGAGCAGAACGATGTCGGACGACGTCACGTGAGTGCCGTTCTTGGAGGCTAACTCAAGCGTATGGAAGCTGTTGGTGAAGAACCACTGCAGGCTCTGGAATGCGAAGCAAGATTTGGCGACGTTGCTGTACTCTCCCTTGGCCAGCGGGTTGAGGATGACCACGGGATCGTGGGAAGGCAGGCCAGTCTCATGATCGAGAGTCTCTCTATCGTCGGTGCGGTTGGTCGGCACACCCGTCTTCTCTTTGGGGTCGATCATGAGCGAGTAGGCATCGAAGATCGTCCCATAAAAGTAGAGGAAGTGCATGAGAATGCCTCCCACCGTAAGTTTGCCTTCTGGGCTCAAGCTGTTCTCTAGGATCTTGTCAATTTTCCTCCAGGTTTCCTCGTCCTCGCCTTCGCTGACCTCTCCCACTTGCTTCGGCCCGGGGTACAGTTTCGTCGTGCTAGGGCTGCTATTGGTACTTCTAATGAGCCCAATCTCAGTCGACCTGTCGGGCAAGCTCATGGGCATCGCCTTGACACCGCCGCTGTCGCTGCTGTCAGCGCTGCTGCCCCTGGCGATGTCGCTCCAGCTCCTCATGGGTCGGGGCGCAATTTGCTGAACCGCCGCCGAATTGGCCGTTGATTTGCCAGGGTTAGGCTGCTCGCTCATGACCTCGTCTATGACGGTAAAACTCCCCTCGCTGCCGCTCGTGTTGCCGTGCTGCTCCTGCTGTCGAAGCGCCTCGGACATTGACTTCCTCCTCTTCCTCATCACACTCAGCCGCCACTTCGCTTGCTTCACAATGGCCACGACCATCAACATGAGCCCGTATGACGAAAGCCCTCCTGTGAAGGGCTCGTTGAGATGCTTTTGGGCGAGGAATTCCTTCAGGACGATGATGACCTGAAAAATGATGTTGTCACCGTTGTCGCCGTCGAATAGGTCGTCCTTAGACCCGTCCTTCACGACCTTTTCCGCGTAGTCTGACGAGGCTATCCCGCCGTGGTGGCCAACGTCAAACGTTATGTCCACAGACACCAGATTGTTTGTGATGTCTGCCCCCCTCCACGAGAGACACGGGGAATGAGGGGAGAGGGGCGGCTTGTCGTACCCGAACCTTTGCGTTGGGGAAATCGGGGGCGGGGGAAGCTGCGCCGGGGGAAAGTTTCCGAACTGGAACTCCTCCTCCTCCTCCAACTCCACCTCCCTCTCCTTGGCGACCTTGTCAGCTCTGAACTCTCCTTCGAACTGTCCAGGAATTCGATCCATGAACTCCTCCGGGACCATCGTCGGGTCTGCTAGAAGCTTGATGAGGGGTACAGCTGTGGTTGTGATCGGTTTGACCTGGACGGCCCAGCCCTCCTCGCTCAACTTTGCCGCCAGCTGCTCAATCCTGTACGGAAGCTCCATCTCATCTTTCTTCTGCTGCTCTACTCTCTCCCGCCTGATTCTTTCTCTCACCACTTTCTTCTCCTTCTTAAGGGGCCTCACCACATCCGGTTTTATCTTCGAGATGACGATGTCCAAGTCTGAAGATGGCAGGTCCAGCCCGGTGAGGCACGAGCCGTACGGGGTGACGTCGTAGTCATTCTTCAAGAGAATGGTCTGGCTGACGACGGACTTGATGGCCCTGAGGAGCATGTTTCGGCCCCTTCTCCGCTCGACGAGGGCCGCGTCTCTCTTGACTATGAACCGCCCAATGTCCTTCTTGAGGATCCTGCACACCCTCCCCCAATTCCGCCCATTATCCGAAGTCCCTACAACGCTCGGGGTTTCGAGGGACGAAGTCAACGATATTGACGACGGGAAGTTCTCACCGGGATCGTCGGTTCCTATGTCGCTTGGGGTCTGCTCGCTTTCACCGCCGCTGCGCCAGCCGACGAGGTTGTCTGATATTTCTAGACCTACGCCCACGTCGATCGGTTTCTTCTTCTTCTTTTTCTTCTTTTTCTTGGCCTTCCTCGTCTCCTCCTCTTTTTCCAATTCTTCTCTCCTCTTTACTTCTTCGCGGGCTGATTTTTCTAGGTCCTTCAGGCGCTTGCGCTCGTTGTTGTAGCTGGTCCGTTTGGCCTTTTCAATCTTTTCGATTTGAGAGAAGACGGGAGTGAGGATGGATGTGTCCACGAGGTTCTTGATCGCTTGCTTCAGCTGCTTCTTCTTCTGATGCTTGTGTTTCTTTGATTTGCTACTGCTGCTAATACTCCTCGTCCTCTCCCTCCCGTTCTCCTTCTCAGAACCATCGGCGGCCTCCTTCCGCTCCTCCTGTAAGAGCTCCCTCCTGACCTCTTCCCCTCTGACCTCTTCGATCTTTCTAGCTACCCATTCCCCCCTCCTCCCTGCCTCGGCACCCCAACTTCCGTCGCTTGATTTTCCAAAAGAAAGCAAATATTGGTACGGCATGAGTAGCAGGGAGGGGATTGAAGGGGGAGGGGACGGCAGGGTCAAGAAGAGATTCTGCAGGTCGTTCTCCGGCAAAGAGGCCGAGAACTTGACGAGGTTCGTGCAGCGTTCTCCTGTGGTGTGCAGAGGCGTCAGTGGGTTCTGAGGAGGGGGGTTAGGGGGGGTTAGAGATTTAGGGGGAGGGCGAGGGGGGAGGCGAGGGGGGAGGCGAGGGGGGAGGCGAGGGGGGAGGCGAGGGGGGAGGCGAGGGGGGAGGCGAGGGGGGAGGGGAGGAGGGACTGAAAGAAATTGACCGGTCGAGCTCACCTTCCCCACCGCGTTTTGATACACCCCGACCTCCAACCTTGCTAATACTAAAATGTGGAGAGGGAGCTTTGTAACGTCCGCGGGTATCCAGGCGGGCTGGGTGTCTAATCCAGGTCTATTCAGGTTGCCCTTCGGTTGGCTCTTGCACCAATATTCTTGAGATCCATCCTTCGCGCCCTTCCAATCTCTAATCAACTTGTTGGCGAGCGAGGACATCGAAATACCGTTCGATAGTAGCAGCGTGAAGGCGTCTATCGGCGTGTTCGGGGACGACGAGAAGAAACGCAGCGTTTCGAGGAGCTCCAGGCCAGTGTCGATGTCTCGGGGAGTCTGGGGGTAAGAGGCGGGGGGCGGGGACTGAGGGCAGGGAAGGGGTGGCGTCGACGGCGAGGATATTGAGTCGGAGCGGCTTCGGGTCCGCGACTCGTTGCGCTCGTAGCACTGTTGTTGGGGACGAAGGATAGAGAAGAGGGGTTAGTGTCGTCGACCCTTGATCACTTTTATCAGAAGGCTGCGCTCTTAGACCTGCTCGCCCACCTACCTCTTTCAAGCCACCTCGGCCCTCAATTTTAATCTCCAACAACTTCGTGTGTCGTAGCTGTCTCGACAGCAGCTGCAGCAAAAGCTGGATGAAAGGTTTGTCGCTACAAACTCCAATGTGGTTTGCTGCAGAGGCGCCTCTTGAGGCGCATGATTTGTCGCTCATCGTTATCTTGTTGGAGTAACACTGGTAGGGTTACTGTTAAGACTACGGGTCAAACACAGGGTATGGGTGATAATAGCGGAGGGGAGGAGGAAATGAGGGAGTAAGACAGGAACCCGGCAGCAGAACCAGATGAGACGATGCGATGAGGAGCTCGATAACGCACGCTGTGGACCGTAAGCAAGTGGGATTTGCGGTGCTACTTTAGACCACGTCTACAGTGGAGCTCGTGCGACAAGTTCTTCTATCCGATGGACTTTTGAGTTTCTCAGCTTTTGAATAGGCCTGAAAAGCTTGCCCAGAACCAAAAACCTTGTCCTTCGACCTGACAATGAGCTCTGGAAACCCAGCTCAGTGGGAAGCTAGCCTGGCTAGCATAATCAGCAGGACTAACGCCAACTTGAGCAGCATGAATTCCAAGTACGGCAGCGCCCAGAACTCTCAGGCCAATACCTCTGGGTCGTTTGCACCGTTACCTTCCCCTTCGAGATTTCAGGCCCCCGCGCGTCAGTTCACGAGCACGCCCAAGGCCTTCGAGGGTGATCAGAACGTGAAGCCCACCGAAGACGGTGGGGACTTGGAGGCGAAGATAATGGGCAGCGTCAGGAGGCTGGTCCAGGACAAGTAAGTCGCTTGCTTGTTTGACTGCGGTTTTGGGAGGGGGGGTGACTTTTGTGGGCTGGTTCGTTCCGTCCTATGATATTGCTGCTCTGGATAGGGAACCACGGCTGTTGCTAACCGAAATAACTAATACTAACACGTACACACACTCTTCGCGCAGGTTTGTCATTGTGGAGAGGAGCGTGGATAGCTTGAGGCAGCAGATTACCAGTCTGAGCGCAGACATGAGTAGGGTGACCGGCGAGGTCTCCGCCATGGGCCGCTCGGTTAACGCCCAGGAGTCCATGGTCGAGTCCCTCAGACACGACATGAATTCTCGTCGAGGCATGTTGGCTAAAATGGAGTCCTGGGTGGCCGACGAGGAGGTGAGAGTGAAGAGAGATAAAGAGGGAGGGAGGGAGGCGGGGAGGCTTGCGTAATATGCTAACACTTATGTATCCCTTCGTCACAACAGGCATGGAGGAGCAGCATGGACAGCAAGGTCGCAATGATTGCCAACGATGTGAAGCAGCTGGACGGGGTGGTCGGCAAGCAGCAGGAGAGCATCTCTGCTCGCGCTTCCATGGCCGAAATGAAGGTCGCCCTAGATGGCGCGCACCTCACTGCCACGTCGTCGGTGGCCGCGGCCATGGCTCCCATCCAGACTCACCTTGAGCGCGAGCTTGAGGCCGTGCGCCGTCACGTCGCCGCCCTCCGCATCGGCAGGAAGGAGCAGGACATCTCCGGCATGAAGCCCGAGGAGGTGGAAAAGGCCCTCACTGCCGAGCAGCCCAGCGAGCTCCTTGTGAAGTCAGTTGTCAGCAGCGCCATGGGCGGTGTGGAGGAGAAACTCGAGGAGAAGATCAAGGCCCATTTGATGAATTCAATCAAGGTCGAGGCCAACGCCAGCCAGCAGGTCCTGTCCAAACTCATTCCGGGGGAGGTCGAGAGGGTCTTCAGGGAGAGTGGCTTCGGAACAGACGTTGCCGAGGTGCACACGAAGCTCGAGGAGAAGGAGAGGGCCGCCGCGGCACTGGTTGAGCAGGAGATGAGGAAGTTCATGGAGAAGGTTGAGGGATCCAGCGAGTCTGTTGAGGAAGTCAAGAGGCAGTTCAAGGAACTCGAGAAGAACCAGCAGATCACCGTGCGCTCTATTGAGCGGCAAATTGAGGACGGCAGGTCCACTGGCGATCAGAGGGCAGAGGATCTGAGGGACAGAATGCGTGAGCTCGAGAAGAACGTCAGGCAGACGGAGCAGAGATTGACGGATTCGACGACCAAGGCCAAGGAGGACCTCGCCGGCAGCGTGCAGCAATCGTACAGCGAGTGGACGACGGAGTTCAACGAAGTTTCGAAGAGGCTCAGCGTCAACGAGTCCACCATTGCCAACTACGCCGCGAACGACGACAGGACCATGACCGCCCTCAAGAACTACGGCAACAGGATGGAGAACATCGAGGGCATGAGCAAGGATCTGATGAAGAGGGTCGTCGACAGCGGTGACCTCGACCATCGCCTCACTTCCCTCGAGGGCTCCTTCCAGGCGACCACCGAGAGGGTGAGCGGGGTGGAAACTCGCATGTCCGAGTTCAAAAAGTCCTCCAGCGTCGAGGCGGAGAAGGAGCTGAGCAAGGTTCAGGGAGGGTTGGACAAGATCAAGGAGGACTTCGCCGGCTTCAAGCAGTCTTACGAGTACGGAAAGAACGAATCGGCGGTCAATTACTCGAGCGTGTCTGGGGCTGTGGAGGGTCTGAAGAAGGACGTGGAGCTCATGACTGTAAGGGTTGGAGACACTCAAACTGGTCTCGATAGGTGAGAATATGAGTCCCGAGCGGAGCGAGTACCGAGCGTAGCAAAGCTTGACTATGATATGTGGTTCAATTCTAACTCGTTAACGCCAATATCTTCATGCTACTCGCTACTCGTCACAGCCTAGAGAGCCAGGTCGATCAGCTCGCCTCCCGGCCCGTCACCACCAAGGAAGGCGTAGAGCAGGCACCCCCTCCCCCGGCCGTCACCAAGGAGCAGTACAAGGCGCTCCAGAAGAAGTCCTCCGAACTCGAAAATAAAATCCAGATGCTCCAGACCGCCCTCGCGGCGGTCGAGGAGGGGCATGTCAAGACCCAAAAGGAGATGGCCAAGGTCGCCAACGTGGCGAGCCAGGCGAAGGAGCAGACCGGAGAACTCAACAAGAAGGTCAGCCAGCACGCCGACGAAGTGGGAAGCCTCAAGGTCAAGACTGAAGTTCTCGAGGGCTCCACCAAGCAGGAGATGAGCAAGATGGCCGCCAGGCAGGTGGAGGTCGAGAAGAAGGCAAAGGAGGTGGTTAAGAAGGTGGAGAAGGAGGAGGTGAAGGAAGTGGCGAAGAGGGAGGTTGAGGAAGTGAAAGAGGTGGAAAAGAAGGAGACGCAGAAGAAGCTTGTAGCCGCACCTGCACCTGCACCTGCACCTGCACCTGCACCTGCACCTGCACCTGCACCTGCACCTGCGCCCGCACCGGTGTCCAATGCTGATGATTATGTTAGCGACTCCGACTCCGATGACATCGATCTCTCGTCTGATGATGACTCAGACGAGGAGGACGTTGCGCCTTCCCCCAAGGGCAGCAAGAAGAAGGCTTCGGAATCGCCGAAGGCCAAGGCAGACAAGGCACCAAACGACAGCGGCGCCGAGAAGAAGAAGGGTAGCCCCAATGATGCTGCGAAGAAGGGGGGAAAGAAGGAGAGCGCACCCAAAACACCCGTGAAGACGCCCTCCAAAGTCGACACATCGATCACCTCAGTCCAGAGCATCGACACGGACGATTCCTTCTTGAAGGATACGCCCACGCCCAAGAAGGGAGACAAGAAGGGGGAGAAGGGGGCGGAGGCCGAAACCGGCATGACAACTCCAGTACGCGGATCGCCCAAAAAGGCCTACACACCCAAACGCACACCGTCAGTAGAGGAGATGCACGCCGCCCCCACCAGCCTCTCGTCAGACGATGAGAGCGCCAACGGAGATATTGAGACAGACACGGAGCCAGAAACAGACCTTTAAAGTTAAGAAATCTTGGTGATTTTGTATACCAATTGTTGTCTTAATGCTTTTTATTACGTGGTGAGCGGGGGGGGGGGGCGCAGGTTGGGTTGGGGATCTGGTGCAATCACACTTAGTTTTGTTCTTTTCATACTCTTTCTAATACTTGATGTGCGGCTATAGCGTGAAAACGTCAACGTTACTGGCCTGGTCTTTAACAAAGTCAGGGTCTGTGACAGGGAAGATTTTCCCCAGCTGGTCGGAAGTGGCTCGTTATCAATCTCCTTCAGAACGTCCAATTTTTTAATCTCCCCTGAAGTTATATTACTGGAGCCATGAACTAACATTTCTCCAGCCGAAACTCCGCTTGTGTCTGTTATGCTAACTGTGTTGAGAAAGCTTTGGACACCTAGCCCCAAGGATCCGGGAGCTACAAATGTTACCGAATACATATTTCCTGAGGGATCGGGGTCATAGATGGGCAGCTTCAACGGGTTCGGTGTTGATAGTGTTATATCTAAAATTCTTAGATTATCCAAGAATTCGAACCTGCCTCGCTTCGCAATTGCAGCAAAGTCGTCAAGTTCGGATATTGGTTGTTTGGTGTGTTCGGAAAAAGCGGCGTTGACGCGATCGAGCATGTTTTTGTACTCCATGAATATAAGCTTCTGGTCTGCTTCATCGTCGTGCTTTGCATTCTCGTTCTGCTTCTTTCGCAAAATTTTCTGGGCGTTTTTGAGCTCGTTCTTTATGGCCACGACGACCTGCGACCTGATCAATCCCATTTCTGCAGCTATTGTCACCTTGCCCTTCCCTTCTGTACTCGCAAAGAAACCAATGACCTCGTCGAAATCTTCTTCTGCCTCCTTCACTGCATTTGCGAGTTTCAAAGAGATCGAGTAATCCCGGGTGAGGGACGTTGTCATACTGTCCTTGTTGATTGCAGGTGACCTTTCAGTGAGCGCTGCCCTATTTTCTGCTGTGCGCTTCATGTCGACGTGGAAGCCGTAGAAGAATGTGGCCGCGAACGTGACGTTGACGATGACGAAAAGGATCCCCAGAACATTTACCGTGTCCTGGTTGTTCTTCGAAATAGCGCCAATCACGGCGAGTATAGATCCAGCAAGGGTGACGCAAGCTCCAAGAAGCTCAGAAAGGTTATTCAGATTGCGATTCTTGAGGAGACTGCAAGGAAAATAGACCAGTGGCTCAGTGTAGTAGAGCACAAGGAGGAATATTAAATTGATGGAGAAGCAGGAAAGGGATTGTACCAAAGGCGATAAGCCTAGTACTCCCGACATGGACAGGGTGAAGATTAGTGCAGCTTTACGAAGCATTTGGATAGCCTCGAAGTATGGCATTGAAGGAGAATAGTATTGGTAGAGGGACGCAAGGCTGGATTCCATGTTAAGTTTTGAGGAGTGTTTGAGTTTCCTAATTGAACGCACGATGAAGTAAGGGAATCCGACTCCAACTACCAATGCAATTGATATCGCAACGAAGTGGACGAAATAACGGTTAGTCGACATGCTGGTTGCTCCAGAAGCGTCGACGTCGTAGCATTTCAACTTCGGGTCGGCAACGAGGTAGGTGCTCCCTGGGCGGTCGGGGTCCTCGTAGCAGTCGTACATCTTTCCGACCATTTGAAGGACGGGAGTGTACCAGATCGTAGCGAGGAATATTACGGTATTGGAGACTGACTGCTTGAACGCAGGGTTTCGTCTTGCAAAGTCTGTTGCCAAGTACATGAGCACCGGCGGAGCCAGTGTGAAAATGAAGAAGGCGGCAACCGTCATTTGGCCCTCATCGTTCATATCCGAGGCTAAGCAGCCAGCATCTGACATAGGCAGCCGAAAGGGCATCACCCAAAAGATGATTGTCGGCCAGCTGATCTTCACCATCGTGGTCAGTTCTGAAGTTTGGAAGAATGTCGCGAGCACTTTCAGCCGGATCATCTTCTGGCGGCCTTTGCTCGTCCCTGAGGCCAACTTGTCGACGTAGAAAGTGACGAGGATGAAGGAGAGAATCGAACCGACGATAATGAAGATGCTAACGGTGTTGTTGCATTTTTCGCATTTTCCGGCGTTGTTGAACTCGTCAGTTTTACATGACAAGACGGCGCAGAGACCGTCATCGTTTGTCAGGCCTTGAGGACATGGTGTACACCTTGTCATTCCTTCAAGCCCTTGGGTTGATTCGCCTTCAGGGCACGCGCTGCAAGAAGCTGCGCTATAGTTGCTCACTTTTCCTACCTCACAAGGAAGGCAAGAGCTTGGGGAGGTGGCGGAAATGTAATGGCCTGGAGGGCACACACACTGCTCACTGCTGCTGGAGCCGGTGGCCATCGTCGTCTCTCTAGCTTTGCACGCTAGACAAGTAGCGGAAGATGGTGTGGAGCTGTAGCGACCTACCTCGCAGCTTGTGCAGGGACTGGTGTTGATGGTGTCGCTGAACTTTCCAGCAGGACAAGCTTCGCACTCGTCAGCTTGAAGAAACTTGCACGTTATGCCGATGTCGTATCCATGATTAGTACAACCATCACATGTATCCTTTGAGCATGACTCCAACGTCTCCTCGCTTCCTGAGCAGCCCACACTACTCCACCATATCTCACCGCTCCCGTCTGGGGTGGTATAGCCGTAGCTGAGTGCGGTCCCGCTGATGGTGGCGTAGCCTAGCTCATTCCCAATCTCTCGGCAGGCGACAAGGGCGTCTACGTCGTCCCAATAGCCATAACCTCCATATATCGTACCCCAAGCAGTCTCCCCTGATGGCTTGACCTCGATCCTGCCAGACACGACCCCTTCACTGTCGAAGGTCGGACTGTTGTTGGAGGCGTCTCTGATCCTGACGCTCGAAGCATCTTGGAGCTGACCGGAAGGGGGCGTAGTGATAGGTCCTGACAAATCCCCTCCGCTCCCCAGCCCGCAGAGGCAATAGCCTTGGTCGTCCGATGAAGGCCCTAAGCTACAGCTCTTACAAGTGCTTGATCCTTTGCTCGACGCCTTTCCTGCTTCGCACGCCAGACAAGTATCTGACGAGGTGGCGGATGGGGTGGAGCTGTAGCGACCTACCTCACAGCTTGTGCAGGGACTGGTGTTGATGGTGTCGCTGAACTTTCCGGCAGGACAAGCTTCGCACTCGTCAGCTTGAGCGAACTTGCACCTTATGCCGATGTCGTATACTTGAGAAGACCAAGAGGGTGCGTCTTCTTTTGAGCATGACTCCAACGTCTCCTCGCTTCCTGAGCAGGCCACATAACTCCACCATATTTCACCGCTCCCGTCTGGGGTATCGCTGTAGCTGAGTGCGGTCCCGCTGATGGTGACATAGTCTAGCTCATTCCCAATCTCTCGGCAGGCGACAAGGGCGTCTACGTTGCCCCAATCACCCCAGTAGTCATAGATCGTACCCCAAGTAGTCTCCCCTGATGGCTTGACCTCGATCCTGCCTGACACGACCCCTTCGCTGTCAAAGGTCGGACTGATGTTGGAGGCGTCTCTGATCCTGACGCTCGAAGCATCTTGGAGCCGACCAGAAGGTGGCGATGTCACTAACCAATTGGGAGCGCTCCCCAGCCCACACTCTATCAGCCTCCTGCTCCCCTGCTTGTCGGGTGCCTGAGCAAAGATGAAGCAGTTGGTGGAGAAGTAGAAGAGAAAGAGGAGATTAATGAAGGTGCGTTGTCGGAGGGGCTTCATTGGGGAGTTTGGGGCCGGGGGCGGTACGGCAGAGACGAAGGAGAGGTTGGGAAGCGCAGAGGGGATGGGGGATATCCCAACAGTCAACAAGTTTGCGCACACCAGGGCTAGAAGAGTGAAGTTAAAATACTTCGAGGGGTAGGGGGTTGTATCAGAAACGGCTAGAGCCCACAGTCGATGCAGGCGGACATTCACAGCGGGGGAAAACAAGTTTGAAAATCGTTTCCCAGAGAAATGGTCTATCTCGCGACAGAGGAATCTTAAATGTCAATGTTGTTCATATTATTCACCCTGAGGCTCTGAAAAGACAAACACTAATAGTAAACTTTCCGAAAAAAGTTCAACAATGCCATTTTCCACAATAGAAATCAGTGATCAAAAGCTTTATCAACCAAATAAGAAGCATATTTAGAATACTATGGATATTTAATTAGCTATGAGAACATATTTAGTCCAATTTGGAATTTATTTTGAAAACTTTTTAAAAACCACTTAACATCACTTTTTGTCCTTTTGAATGTCTATTATTCCTCTTAGAGATCTTAAAGTGGAATAATATAAGCAAAATTCATCATAAAAATGTATATAACAGCCTAATCAAAAATCGCCTCGAAAATCACGCCCTTTCAGCCCAAGATCTTCCGCCCCCGGACGCACGTTGCCATTGAAAATTAATCCGCACCCCTCCCAGCACTCTCTCCAAACACTGCGCAAAATATTAGCCCCGTGAGCGATCCCTCATCACCTCCAAAACGCATTTTCACAAAAATTAACAGCAACAACACTTCAATTTCTGTGTTCGCCCAGAATCGCATTGGAGTTGAAAAGTAAAGCCCTCACTCGCTATTTTGATTGAACACTTCGAAAATCAACGCCACCCTTTCCGGTCCCGACCATCTCCCCCCCATACACCACAAGCCCCGAGGGCTGACTTCCGATTCGCCGTCCCGCCGTTCTGCCACATAAGATAAGCTTAATTTCCCCACCTCGCATCCCCGCCACCACCGCCATCATGCACACTCCCAATGAACTGGTATTGCGAGCGCTGCCTGATCCTGAGAGTGACGTGGACGCCCCTCCCGCCGCCGAAAGTACCCCTGGCAAAGACACCACCGTCGTCCAGGAAGCGCCCCCTCCCTTGGAGAAAAAGGTCACTGTCCCCTTCGATCCGCTGGCACCCTTTGGGAGGGACAAGGGCAAGAGAATAATCAAGCTTTGCGGAATAAACGGGTGCCAGTATAAGACGGGGGTCTCGACAAATATGAGGGGCCACAAGCATAGTATTCACAAAATCCCGAAAGAGTTGGTTCCGGAGAATGCAAGGCTCAAAGGAGATCGGGACAAGTATGGAATTATCAAGACCTGTAATGTGGACGGCTGTGGCTACCGGTCGGGTCACTCTCAGAGCATGAAAAATCACAAGGCGGGGAAGCATGGAATCAACGTGGTTTGGTTCAACTGCGAAGGTAAGTGCCTGCGTCCTGCCCCTTTAATAATATCTTCCTCCTTCCTTACCTCACCTTCTCACCCCCTTGCGTTCAGAACCGGGTTGTGAGTATAGAGCAAAGCGCGCGGATTCGCTGAAACAACACAAGCAGCAGAAACACGACATAAACGTTCAGTGGCACTATTGCAAGGTTGACGGGTGCTTGTACAAGGCGAAGAGAAGGTGAGAAAGCCTGCAGTAACAGTGTCTTTTCCAAGTTAAGGTGACCATGAAATGACACCAATACCATACATACAAAGACTCACGAAAAATCTCTTAGCGGCAACTTGAAGCAACACAAGCAGGACATTCACAATCTCGACGTGGTCTGGCACCCTTGTGAAATTGAAGGCTGCACTTACAGGGCCAAGAAGAGGTGAGCGACAACGAAGAATGGAGTGGCGAGGACAAAAAGCATATTGGAGTGCTCCTCAGCGGCTGCATTATCTAACCCAATATTGACGCCCGCTGTTCCTCGCTACATTTTCTTTGCGTCGTCGCAGAGGTCACCTAAAGCGTCACCTAAAACACCGACACAAGATGGACTCCGAACCCGGAAGTCCGGGCCCTATTCCCAAGCCACCGATCGTCATTAACCCCTCCTACTCTATACGCCACTCAAACTACAAACCTCCTCCCGTTGCACCCGTTGCCCCCGTTGCACCCGTTGCACCCGTTGCACCCAATGCCCACGTTGCCCCAGTTGCTCCAGCACCTGCAACAACAACAACAACAGCAACAGCAACAGCAACAGCAACAGCAACAGCAACAGCAACAGCAACAGCAACAGCAGGGACTAACACTCTTGGTCCTATCCCAATCCGTGAGCCCCATCTCACTCTCTCCGCAACTTCTTCCGTCCCCGCCTTAGCAACTGCCCCCCACCCCCTCCTCTTCGTCCCAGGCCTCAACGTCAGTCACATGCTCAATCTACAGATGGGTGTAACTCTCTCCGCCGCTCTCTCTGGGTCTATGGCTCTCCCTCTCCCCCTCGCTCTCCAATATGCCGCCCTGGCCCCTCAGCCAGCGACTCAAGCCTTCCCGTTGCACCCATCGACCCTTTCTCTCCCTTTTGACGCAACGGAAGAATCAACAAATATAGAGTTGTTAGAGAATGAGGTTGCTGTTCAAGTACAGGTACGATGCGCGGGGACGAAGCGACAAGCTGGGAACACGTTCATTCCGTTCGCGTTGAGGTTTTCTATCCACCATCATCGCTACATAATTCTAACTCGTCGCTTCGCTCCTCGGCCCTCCTCGGCTCGCTGCTATTCACTTCATTCATCGCAGCTGCCTCAACGAAATGACGAACATACTTTAGACAGAAATTATGAAAGTGAAAACGTGAATGAACAGGTCAAGGTGTCTCTTATTCCATTCAACGAAAATTAATACAATGATATAAGTTTGCTGTACAAACCCAAACCTTCCTCTAGTTTTTATTTGCTTAGTCGGTTTAGACAGTTTCCATGAAAAGAAATTCATTGCGGACCAAGAATTGCTCCAGTGCCACCGCAGTGTCCCAGTAAGGATTTTCTGCGTTGGGATCGTAAGGGTTGAAGGTCTTGCAGTTCTGGGTCATGAGCAGGATATCGTTCTTCAGGGCCATCTTGGAGTTGTAGTGTGTCCCCTTCCTCACTCGCTGTTCCATCGTCTGGAGGTCGATGGGGTTCTTTATGACATCGTAGTACCCCGGGGCATCGTTCTTGTCGACGGCGCAAACGTACGGCCAGGACCAGGCCTGGTCCTTGATCTTTCTGATGATTTGCAGGAGCGCGGTCTTGACGTTTTGGGGTTTCTGTTGGGGAGCCTGTGGTAGAGCGACGGTGTGTGGAAGTGCGTGTGTTAGGTTTGGACGAAACATGTAGGGCAGGAATAAGAGGAATTTCTTCGCCTCACCTTGACGGTCACCAGGTCCGCCGCTGTCCACCCGGCCTCCTTGATTCCCGGAATCTGTAAATACCTCTGCTCTTTCACTCTCGTCGTTGACTCCGGGTCCTCTTCCCCGTTCCATTCATACGTCTTGTGGCTCAACGCCGTCTGCGGCGATGAGGTGAATTGGAGATTAGAATTATAAAAGGTAGAGTTATTGCGCATGCATCCGTCCAGTCTCCGCCCCGCCTCGCCTCACCTCGCAAACCTTCTCATACACAAAATCCTGCTGCACCTTCAGCATTGCCTTGACGCTAGTGTAAGGTATGTTCGACTGCAGGTGACACTCCATCATTGTGCCCCCGTCGTAGTCCTTGATCAGACCGTAGTAACGGCCCCGGGGCATGCTTATCACCTTGGAGAAGCCGAGCTTTTTGAAGTACCCGACGGCATAGTTGTCGGCGTAGGTGATGAAGTATTCGATGCCCTCCTTTGCGCCCTGCATTTTACACAGATTCATGAGGACACTCCCGAAGCCTCGGACTTGCTGATTGGCGCTGATGGCGCAGAAGGCTATTTCGGCGAATCTGCGGCGGGGCGGTGTTTGGTGTTGGCGACGGTGAAAGTTAGCACCCGAAGTAGATGACGACATAAAGTCTTCTCCGTCTCCTCTGTCTCACCTCTGCTCGGGGTACGACCTATAACATATTCCACCTATTATTGTTGACCCAGGCGGCGCAGTAGGCTGCCCAGTCAAGTCCGGAATTTTAGTCAAAGGAAGCTTAGCGCTCGAGTCCTTGGAATCCTTGGAGTCCTTCACCGACATCAACGCTAGGGAGCGGTGCTTCGGATCCATGACTAGTCTAGCGATGTATTCACGCGGCATCTTCGGAAGCTGCCTGCTGAATATATTCTGCGAAGTAACACATTGCGTGCGAGCATTAGGAGAGTCAGAAATGAGAGGGAGGACTTAAACCAAAACAAAAGTTCCGCGAAAAACACACACACACTAACCTTCAACGCAACCAACCTCATGAGACTCAAATCGTCAATAACGCCACCGTTCTCAGCGCCCACTTTATTCTGAACCATTGCGAAGCACAGAGGCGCGGGAACGTGCTCTGGCAATTCAGACACGGGCGACTGCTCAGACGTTGAGGACTGAGAGGGCTGAGAGGGAGGAGCAGGAGCAACATGGCTCGCAACATGGCTCGGAGGCAGGGAAGATATAGGGGAGGTTGACACTGACGTTGAATTTGTGCTTGATAATGGAGGCGGAGAGATACTGCAAGAGCGGTGTAGATGGGGTGAGTATTGCTAAGCTGCTGCTGCGGGTTTCCACTGGGAGAAATAGAGCGAGATCGTGGCGGTGGCCGAGCCTCACCTAGAATCGTCTATTTTCTGCTTTTTCGCAGTCGGAGCGCAGTCTTTTACGTCGGACATGTGGACCTTCACGAAGCCTGTGCGCTGAGCGGTGACGATAGGGTTAAAAATTAACCAGGACGCGAGAAATCTTAAATTCCTTGGAATCACTGGGAAATTGAATGTATCGTTCAATATCGCGAATAACCCCAAAATTTGTTTCGCCCCGGCGAAATAATGTCATGATGCGCCGCTTCAAATCAACAGAAACAAAAAATCCTCGTAAGTTTGTCTAGAACGAACCGGCAAGTCATTCGTCCCCAAGTTCAGCTCCTTCTCCCCTCCTTTCCCTGCCTAATGCCGTCCTTATCCGGTTTCCCCATGTGTCTCTGACCGATATCATCACGACAATAGTTCTTACTTTAATAAATATTACAAATTATTTCAATAATGCGTACAAATAGGCCATCCAAGGCCATCCAAATGCCTCTCTTCGATTCGATTCTCTTTCTAACCCTTCTGGCATACCAAAAAATGGCAGCCGAACAACCTTCAAAGCAGGACCTGCGGCAGCTCTTCATCCACGCGATGTGTCCGATGATAGGCTTCGGCATAATGGACAACTTCATAATGATCCAGGCCGGTGACGCGATTGACAATCATTTTGGAGCCGCCCTGGGGATTGCGACTTTGACTGCTGCGGCTTTTGGGCAGGTTTTTAGTGACGTTAGCGGCGTTTTATTCGGTGGTGTAGGTGAGAGAGTAGACGAGAGAGCAGTTGAACAAAATGCCATGATTACTAAACCAAAACCTTATCTTCCTTCCCTTCCCTTCCCTTCCCTTCCCTCTCTCAGTGGAGAGGACTGTGAGCCGGTTAGGGATCCACCCTCCGAACATCTCATCGGCCCAGCGCCGCCTGGCCGTATGCAAGAACGTGATAATCGGCGGCAGCGTAGTCGGGGTCACCATAGGATGTTTGTTGGGAGCTAGTTGTTTGCTATTTATGGATTTGAACAAGGCCGATAGGATGAAGAAGGCGAAGGAGCTGGAGACGATATTGCAGACTGTTATGGAGCACGGCGACGATTTAATCCAGGCGGAGGTGAGCGGTGTGTGCGCTGAAAAGCCCCACGAACTTCTTCGCGTTCTAACCCAAGCCTGCTGTTGCGACGACAGCGCTGCTCCGTCTTTTGGGTCGACAAGACCAAGAACGAAATGTGGTCCCGCTACGCCAGCGGTGTCAAGACCACGTTCCAAATACCCATAGACAAGAGTTTGGTCGGCCTCTGTTACAAAAACAAGGCCGTGCTGAACGTTCCGGACGTCAAGGCGCACCCGACATTCAATAAAGCTGCGGCCAAGAACACAGGATTTCAATGCAAGAGTATTCTGTGCGCTCCCGTCTTCAACAGGGAGACCAAGGAGTGCGTGGCCGTGGTTGAGTTTTTGAACAAGAAGGCAGAGGGCGGCGGGGCGGAGGAGAAGGGGTTTAGCGAGAACGACGAGAAGCTTGCTACCATGCTTGCCCACCACGTAGCGATCTTCTTGCAGCGAATAGAGGACGATGATTAAATAGAGGAGTTAGGGTAAGGGTTGGAGGGGAGATGACAGGGAGTGGCGTGGAGTGGTGTGGGGTTGGGGGGGGGGCGAGGAAGGGGAATAAGAACTTCTAATATTTGTTATTCATAAAGTTTCCTTTCATCAACTTTCAGAACATTCGAACACTCCCCAAGGCCTCGGAGCGCCAAACGGACCGAGACATTTGTCGTACTGTAATATATATGTGTCAGTGATGTCACCCAAACAAGTCCCATTTTTAGAGTCGTATATGACCCTCTTCACACCTCTCTCATTACACTCGTCGAGGATGTCGAATTCTCCCCAAACATCTCCCGAATCTGGATAGAGCTCGGTCGGAGAGAAGCAAGTAGACACAGGCACCTCGAACTCGAGCGAATCATCATCGGAAGCGCATCCGTCGGTGTTCGAACAATTCAAACACAGCGTCATGGTCTCCTGGGCTGAGGCCAGCGTCATGGTCTCCTGGGCTGAGGCCGAGATTGTCGGGCAATTCGAGAGAACAAATAGTAAGGTTAGGCTCACTGAGAGCGAGGAGATTATTTTTAATAGCATGATATAATAGCACACCCTCCGGTTGGAAATATCTATGTTTGTTTCGCAAGCAATTTCCGTAATTCACAGAGATATCTAAAAGTCCCAAAGTTCTGGCCGCACTCAATCCAATCTGAAAGCTGTCCAAGCTGGGGCCACATTTTTTGGACGAAAAGTGCAGGTCTTGCCACCCCGCTTCCTCTCGAAGCGACAAGCCTAAGAAAAATACCCCCCTTACCCTTAAATTCGACATGTCTGCTGCAATCAATTGGTGAGCTGCTGCCGGACGTCCATGATGTATTATAATAGCCTTCACAATCAAGTTCTTGTGCAGACCTTGCAGTCCAGTAAAAAGTCCAAAGTTGATGTATTCGATCGTCTGAAAAAGACAAAAGACCCACGCAACGCAACCGACGCACCCCTCCGAAACCGCTCTAACGCCTCCCTCCTCTCTCCCGCCGCCTTAATTCTCAGTCCCCAGCCCCAAACAGGACCGCAACCTCCATTCCGAGAAATTCTCGTTTCATCGACCAGTTCTCAGGCCACAATGCCCGACGTCTCTGCTATCGGTCCCCTCAACACCGCCCAATCCTCCCCAGTTCATTTCCCAGCCAACCCCCTCCTTTGCCAACCCATCTCGAATCTCCCCCTGACCACCATTTATGTGACCTCATCAGTCCCCGCCAAGACGGCCGCCGCAGTGGTGGAATTCCACCACTGCACATTCGAGGGCTGCGACAAGAAGTTCACCCTCAAGAGCAATATGAGGCGACACATGCAGACCCACAGCGGAATTAAGCCCTTCTCCTGCACCGTTTGCAGTAGGAAGTTCTTCAGAAAGGCGGACTTGCAGACCCACCACAGGACGCACACCGGGGAGAAGCCTCTTGGCTGCACCATGTGCCCAAGAAGGTTCGCCCGCATCTCCGACCTTCGGAGTCACGAGAGGACCCACACTGGGGAGCGCGCCCACGTGTGTGATGTGGAGGGATGTAACAGGAGCTTCACGAGGAAGTTCGATTTGAGTAAGCATAAGAGCAAGCACAATAAGGCGAACGAGGAGCAGCAGGCGCTGGTACTGGCAACCGTGGCAACCGTTGTTAGCGACGACGAAAGTTCGTCGGGGGGCGCGGAGACGGAGCAACTAGGCAACTCGTCGCAGAGCCCCGTCAAGGAGCATGACGCTCATGCCAAGCAACTCGCTACCGAGGTCTTGCTCGGCCTAGGGCTAGGATTGAAATCGTGAAACAATTTTGATTTCGAGAAAAACATACACAATTCCACATTTTATTTCTAAACTACTAAATAATTCCGCCCCTCCAAGTGGGGACGGCCCTGCGTCCGCCGCCTACCGCGAGGTCCCTCGCCGAGTAGAAGATGGGCTTGTCGTGGGCCTTCCTGATCTTCTTCCCCTCGTCGAGGTCGTCCAGTTCTTCGTTGGTGTAGGCTCTGGCCCCGGAGGCCTTGGTGTCACCAGTCAGGCGGTTGAAGTCGCGGACAACGGTCTCGTTGACCCCCTTCGCTGCGGCACGGAGCCTTGCGGCCTCGAACTGCTTTTCCCTCTCTCTCCTTTCCTTCTCCAGTCTCTTCTTCTTGACGCCATTGATCTCCTCTTCTCGCCTCCTTTCGATCTCCTCCCTGCTGAATCTTCTCGCAACGTTTGTCTTGTCCGCAAGGCTTTTAATCTTCTTGTCCCGCTCCTCCTCTCGCTCCTTCTGGGCCTTGTAGTCGTTGACTCTGGCGCGGAGGTAGCGGTGCTTCTCCTGCTTCTGCTCCCACTTGAGCTGCGACGAGCGAAGCGAGTCGCAATGGAAGAATCGTTCGTGATGTTAGAACCGACGCAGAAGTTTGCAGCAGCGATGCCACGTACAGAAGTATCGGCCATGTACGTCGTTGTCCAATACACACGCCGACGATTATTCTCACCTTCTCCTCTTGTTCCCTCTGCTCCTTCTCGGCCCTCGCGTTCTCCTTCTCCCTCTCCTTCTCTTCCTTCCAAGCTCTGATCGCCTCCTTTTGCTGCCTTTGTGCCTCCCTGACCTGCTCCTTGGTCAGCTCCGGATCCTGCGAGGAAGGGGAGGGGGGTGATTAGAATTTTGTTGGGTGACAAAACAATATCGAGCGACGAGCGAAGCGGCGGGCTGTACCGTGGTAGCCTTGCGCAGGTTGGCGCCTTCGCTCACCTTCTTCTTCGCACTTTCCGCTGTCAGCTCTTCAATCTCCTTCAGTCCGACCTCAACCTTTCTTTCCCTCTCGTCGTTCTTCCACCTCCTCCACCTCTCCGCGAGCTCCTTCTTCTCCGAACACCTGGAAAGGTAAACGACGTACCAGGCCGCGTGGCTGACGATCTCGGGATCCTTCCTATTCCGCAGGAGGGCAGCGTGCTCGCGGACGGCCTTGACTATGACATCGACGTCGCCCCCGCAGCGGGTCCAAGCCTTGAGGAAGCCCGCGTGCTCGTCTGCGTGCCACGTTCCGGTTTTGCCGCCGTCCGAATTGATCAGGTTGTCAATCCTGGTAATGCGGCGTTTGAACTCAGCACCTGCAACGAGCGGAGCGGCGAGTTAGAATACTGTAGTCAGTTCGTCGCTTCGACCCGCGCGGCCTTCTCACCTTTCATGAGGGTGCGCTTAGCCTCGTCCTCGTTTTTGTCGATCTTCGCCCTGAGGCTCGGCCCGGAGGTGATCTCGGACATTTCGAATGCCTCCGGAACGGAAGTGGCGGTCACCGAAGGCACCTTCACTTCGAAGTCCACCGGCGTGTTGGACGTCACCTCTCCGCTCTCCCACCTCTTGAACTTGTGCTCGCAGCCGTCCAAGAACTGCTCCAGGTCCCTCCCATCCCTGTCGAGCCGAACGCCCTCGACCCTGACCCTCTCGGCCACGGCCTGAACGTCGCGCTCGTAGGAGGATACGGCGGCCTCACATCGCTTGTTGAGCTCCTTGAGGTCCTTGCCTCCGCCACCGGAGGCAAGGCTGCTGGAGGACATCTGGGTCAAGGCGGACTTGGCTATGTTCGCGTAAGATCGGAGGCGGCCGATGCTGGGGTGTGTGTGGGGGGTTTTGGTGAGGGGTGGTGGTGGCAAGGGTCGTGCGAATTCTTTTGTTTTTGGTCTCACCTCTTCTTGTATTCCATCTTGGCCTCGACCACGGTTCCCTTGAAACCGGGGCAGAACCTATCCTGCGTAGTCTTGCACTCCGCCTCGACACTCTTGACCCTTGCGGCGATAGACTTTCCATCGTTCATCCACTGGAGGCGAATCTGCTTCTTCGCCGTTCGGGTTATGGGCTTGGACTTCGATTGTAGGGCAGGTGGAGGAGGAGTGTAGTTCGGTTCGGAAGCGCAGGCTGGGCTGGGGGCGGAGAGGGGAGTCTGGTTGTTTCGGAGGGCGCCGTGGGGGGGAACAGGGGGAGGGGTGGCGGGGGAAAAGGTTGAGGTGCTGTTGGCGGGGGCGGAGGGGGAGGCCATGGCAGGCATTCGTTGGGGTTTTTGAATCGGAGAAGGAAGTTTGGATTAGGGTTGGTGTTGGTGGGTTGGTGAGTTGGGGGCTGGTTTCGGGACCGTTTTTGTCAGGCGATTGATATTCTGAAGCGTTTGTTTTTTTTAAATATGTTTCAAATTATCGCTTGCTGTTTGAAAGGTGGGGGTTGGTGCAAGGTTTGATGCCAGGACTTTGCAGGATTTGGAAAATTGATGACGATGAAACGTGTACTATTATCATTATTGTCGCTGTGTGCGGTGGGCAAAGAAGCGTTCTCTTTCTCCATCCCCGGGGGACTTACCCACTCAACGGCCCTTTGGGGGAACAAGGTTCATGCAGACGACAAGGATCGATTGCAGTGTGATGTGGCTTTAGTCGATGGTGTTTTTCAGGGCAGCTTAAACAGGAGAAAAGTTGTTGGGGTCGGGACCGCGGGAATTATTGGTCTAATATCCATCGGACCTGGGGGGTTCGGCGTCGAGAACGCTGAGGCCACTGGGAGGGCCACGTTGGAGCAGGCTGCAGATCGTTACATCCCTCGAATCATTTCAGGAGGGGAAACCTATAAAACAGACCTTTACAAGGCGATAGCCAGCGGCTCTAGCGCTGCCCTTTACGCCATTGTGAAAGAGCCTCGCGCGAAGGAAAAGTCCGACAACAGTAAATCCGACGGCGGTTTCTCCGAGCGCGCCGCCTCCGCTGGTTCCTTCTCAGACGCTCGCGTCCTCAACGCCATGGACCTTTACGCGTCGACGTTCTCCGATCGTTCCACGAGCTTGAAGACTAAATCAATGAAAATTGAAGTGTCGAAGCTTAGGGAAGTGGTGAAGGAGTTGGAAGGCATGGGGAAGAATGAGAAGAAATTCGACGTCAAAAGGGCGAAGGACATTTACAAGAAGGGGGGAGACGCTTTCAATAAGTACTGCTTCCTGGCGAACGAAGGTTTGAATGTGAAGATGAAGCGGTTGCCGTATTTGTGATTAAAATATTTTTTTGCAGTCAACACCAAGACCAGTGTCTTTATATTTATATTCCTTCCTCCTCCTCGAATAAAATTTCCTCCCCAAACTCTTCACAATGAAAAACCTCCCCAACATCAAACCTTTCCGTCCCCCCCCCCCCCCCCCCCCTCCCCGCCGCCACACACATCGCAACCTCATACCTCTCCGGAACCTTCAACAACTCCATAACCCTCAAAGAATCATACCCTTCCATAGCACAAGTCCTATAACCTTCACTCTCACAAGCGTAAATATACGACATCGACAACATACCTACATTCTTACCAGACCAACCGGAGACGGAAGACGTGGAAGGCACGGGTCTAATTGGCGAGATTTTGGAGGTTAGAAAATTTTTAAGGGAGGAGGTTAAAGGGGAACCTTCTCCTGTGAAGAAGGTAGCTGTTAGGGGGAGGTGGGTTAAGTAGTTCGGATCGCGGATGTTTGAGGAACGTTCGAGGGAGAGGAGGCGGGGGAGGCGTAAGGATGGGGTTAGATCAGAGAGGAAAACGGCGGTGAAGGAGGAGTTCTTTACGCGGAGGTGGTTGTTCCCGAGCATGCAGGAGGCGAGGGAGGACTTTTGGGAGGGGGAGGTGACGAGGATTACGGTGTAGGGTTGGAGGTTGAAGGAGGAGGGGGTGCGGAGGGTGGAGGTTAGGATGCGGGAGAGGACTGAGGGGGGAGGAGGGGGAGAGGGGTGGAACACCGGTGTTGAACACCGATTTGTTGCTAGTTTGTGGAAGGCTGTTGCGGCATCGGATGGTGATGTGTCCGTTGTTGTGTTGTGTTGTGATTCTAACTCTATTGTATCTGTATCTGATGTTGTTTTAGAGGACATTTGCCGTCTATTTCCATAATTTGTACAAGTGCTGCGAAGAGCGTTTGCGACGAGCGTTGGCGAGCCGCATGAAGATTGACCGTAACGAAGTTAGATTGCATGGCGGTGGTTCTGGCGTCGACGCAACACATTCCTGGCTCATTGATTTGTTCGCTTGACAGTTTCTCACCTAATATTATTACTGTTATTAATACTACTACTACTTGATAACGGTACATGTACTTGTGCTTGTACACGTTTTATTACAGTTCTCACAGTTCTCACGTTACAGAATGATGCGCTGTAGAATGAAATCATGCTTCCTCTGTGAGGCCTTCTGTTAAGCCCTCAGTGAAGCCCGAAGGGTTAGGGAAGAAGCCCTCTTATGAAGTTGTTCAGTGCAGAACTTTATCAAGCGACTCAACGAGCTACTTTATGGCTACTAAAAGTACCCTTAGTCGCAAAGTTAAGCCACTATTCTACCCTAATATAGGCGTAGTATAGACTATTTATGCTCAGTTGAGTTGAAATGCTGACGTCGACTGCAGTCGAGGAATTTATATGATTAGCCTGAGGAAGTGGCCTGGAATCAGCAAAAATCGGCAAAATCAGTTATAAAACATTGAATAACGTCACGAGGATCACTCAGATCTTACAATCGGATCTTACACAGGATGTGCGTTAGGTTGATGGTGTGTGAGGTTGACTATGGGTACGTTTTATAAGACATTTTGAGTGTAATGCACGGACCATTGGTTACTGAGGGTTACTATCCTCGACTTGTTTGTAAACGTCGTTTGTAAACGCTCTCGCTCTGGACGTCTTCACTTTCCGTCCCTTCCGCATTTTATCGAATGCAATGGAAGGCGATTTAGAATACCCTAACAGGTCTTTAAATGAACCCCGGAGACGGGGTTTACGGCATTATGACGTCCTAAATCAACCGAAGATTTCGCTGACAATAACGCTTATTTATAATTCCGTGCGTATTTTCTGATAGTAGTCTTCGTACATTTATTATTATTGTTGAAACAACTCTCTAACAATGAACAACAGTACAGAAACCCTTTCTTTACATACGGTAGAAAGCATTCACGTGTAGCGTTCCATGGTCCATGCCATGAGGAGCGTTCCATAATTCCATGGCAGGAAAGACTTTTCATACTCTGACGGTATCAGAGATGGTTCGGGGGTTCAAAAAAGGCCCCCTTACCAAGAGTTCTAGCGGACGAGTGGTTCGACTCCACCTTTCCCTGCGATAAATAAGAGTTAAAATACGACCCGGCAAGACTTACAAATACAATCGAGTATGAAGTAAAATGACGACACCTAAATGTTTTAGCAGACTGGCTCGATCCTTCGAGTCATGTGGAGCAATAACGATTAGTCTTTCCGATTATATCATATCACAACACACCCAACGCACCCGACGAGAAAAGCGGCTTAACTAATCTAAAGAGACACAGTTATTAATTTCTTCTCAAAATGGGACGTTGAGCGCTTTTATTTCTTCTTCTTTGCGCAGCAATTTCTTTGATCAGTTAATCTGTCTAACCCAGCCCCCCCCCCCCAAACCCCCCTCGAAACTCTCTATTACCCCCCCCCCCCACCTTCTCCGCCCCCCCCCCCATCTTAATTTCCCTTATCACCGAAGCTATCGGCGCTGCCGCTCCTGTCCTTCCTGACAGCGTTGACGATTTTCTTGGCTCCGTCGCCTATCTTCTCGACCGTCTCCTTCCCGAGCTTGCGGAGAGGCTCCTTCTCGAGGAAGTTAGAGACACCGGGGTCAGTGGTTGTAGTCCAGACGGACATCATGCGGGTCGTGGGGTCCTCGGGGTCGTAGGAGAAACCGCGAGCTCGGTGAGGTCCAGCCTGGGGGGGAAGGAAGATGAAAAACGATTTGATAAGTCAGAAAAGGTTTCATAAAACACCCCCGCAACACAATCAAAATCTCTCTCTCTCACCTCGGGACTGTTGAGCTCCATCATCTCCGTGTTCTTCGCCTCCTTTGAGTCCGACGCCCTTTCAGCGTTCTCGACATCCCTGCCCCCCCCCTGTCCCGGGCTGAGCATATAAACCCCCACGAAAACAACCGCAACCCCAAAACAAAACCCGGCCATCTGCCCCGGGCTAAAACTATCAAACTCCTCGAAATATATCCCTCCACTAACAATCGAGTAAAACGTCCAAAAAACCTGTAAAACAGGTATAATAAATAGCCCATCGAACATCCCTAAAGCAGTATTCATCCTCGTCAACCAAAAGCTCGTCGCAGCCAACCACGCCAATATAACAAAATAAGTAAAAGGGTTAACAAGTTGATTATCCCCGTCGACGGATGTCCGGAGGAGGATGGAGAGACATTTTGCTTGGACGACGGATTGGGTGCCTATTATGGCGGAGAAGTTCGCGTAGAGGAGGGGGAGGTAGAGGTTGGAATTCGCGACTAGTTCGCCGAGTTTTACGCGGGTACTGAAAAAGGGGAGGGGAGGTGGGAGATTGGTGTTTTTTTTGTTAGATGTTTTTATGAATTTTTGTTTTTTTGTAGGTTTTTTTTATTAAAACAAACACCACGCCGTCGTGTAACACCCCCCCCCCTCCCTTCTCCGCTCTCTGCTCTCACCTTATATTATTATACATATAACTACACGTAACCAAAACAGCAATCATACCCGCGGCATAACAGTTGAAATCAAGGTCGTAAAAATTAATCAAATCGTCGGCCGTGTAGACTACTGAGGTGTGCGAGGAAAAATATACCACGAAAGCGTTGCCTAGGATTATTATTATTGTGCCGTAGATCGTCTGGGTTTTAGGGGAAGGGGAGGGCGAGGGGGAGGAATTTTAGTTAGGGAACCCGTTTGTGTTTGTGTAGGTTAGGTTCGCCTGTGTCGTTTTTACCTGTTTAGTAACAGTCTCCCCGAGAATAACACTCCCGAAAAAAACGTTACTTATGAACTGAGCGCTCCCGAGAGCCGCGAGGAGACTCTGAGCGGCGAAACCGAAGGAGACGAAATTCAGGAGGGATCCGGATACGAAGAAGAAGGTTCCAATGAACCAGATGAAGGGTTTTGGGATTTCGGATTCGGATTTTGGGGGGGGGGAGGAAGGGGAGAGAGCGTCGAAGGAGGAGGAGCCAGCGGTTTTTGTAGGAGAACGAGGGGGAGGGTCGGAGGAGTTGCGCTCAGCGTTGTTGGCGGAGTCGTTGCGGTAGCGGAGGAGTTGGGCTTCGCGGAGATTGTGACCGTGTTTCTGAGAGGAGTGATGGTCACGGAGTTGAGTGTTAGAGAAGCCTAAAAAGAGGATAATACGGCGTTATTGGCACATTATTGGCACATTATTGGCAATCCTCTTCGGCGCTCGGTAGGAGTTGGCCATGAAACCCTACGGGGCCCCCTACGGGGCCCCCTACGGGTCGCTCTTCCTCTGTGTTAGGGTTGCTGCGCCTCAGCGGCTTCTTCCCTAGCTATCCGCTCACTATGATACTGTGGTATGTATGGTTGTCTGGTTGCACATTTGGTCGCACGGGCTAGCTAGCACTAACCCAAAGCTTGGGAGCTAGCCCCGCCGTTACATATCTTGTTTGTCTCATTTAAATGACTGACTTTAGTGACTTTAACGTGACTTGACAATGACTTACCATTAAATTTGTGCCACCATTGATACATACACTACCCAAAAGGTTCAGGACGACTCCTACAACCCATCCCATGATCGTTAAAAGCGTTAAAAAGAGAAATAAAGGGTTTGGAAGGCCTTTTGGAATTGACCTGGGTTAGAAATCATCATACATTCTCATCCATCACCGCCGGTTACGGTACGTCGTCGTTTCATAACTATCGCTACTATCGCTATACAACGAATTCGAAGAAACCTTCGTCACATCCGATCAGCGACGCTACACCTCAATCGACAAACACAATCGTAAAAGCCCGCCGCGCACTCTTGCGCACTCTTGCCGTCTACATCCAAGGGTGCGGAGCCTGTAGTGTGTGTTGCGGAGTGTACAACAGTCTAACTCTTTGCTTCTATTTGCAGATAGATGACTTTCTCCTTCGGTAGCCCAGCTGCTACGCCAGCTCCCGCTGGGGGAGGAGGTTTCTCGTTCGGAGGTAGCTCAACGACACCCTCGGCCGCGCCCTCATTCGGCGGCGCTGGAACTCCTGCTCCTGCTCCGGCCGCAGCACCTTCCGCCGGGGGTTTCTCTTTCGGCGGCGCGGGAGCTGCTCCTGCTCCTGCCGCAGCACCTGCCGCCGGTGGTTTCTCTTTTGGCGGTGCCGGAGCTCCTGCCCCCGCCCCTGCTCCTGCTCCTGCCGCCGGAGGGTTTTCTTTTGGAGGTGCCCCCGCCCCCGCCCCTGCTCCTGCTCCTGCTCCGGCCGCAGCGCCTGCCGCCGGAGGTTTCTCCTTTGGAGGTGCCGGAGCTCCTGCCCCCGCCCCTGCTCCTGCACCTGCCGCGGGGGGATTCTCTTTCGGCGGAGCGGGAGCTCCTGCTCCTGCCCCAGCCCCTGCCCCTGCTGCTGCCCCTGCTGCCGCGCCCGCTGCAGGAGGTTTCTCCTTCGGAGGCGCCACACCCGCCCCCGCCCCCGCCCCAGCTTCGACCACCACAGCTACCCCTGCCCCTGCCCCTGCCCCAGCCGCCTCTACCGGTTTCTCCTTCGGAGATGCTTCATCCACAACCGATCCGAAAACTACATCCGCAAACCCCGCTCTCGCTCCTGCCCCCGCCCCCGCCCCCGCCCCCGCCCCCGCCCCTGCTCCTGCCGCCGGAGGATTTTCCTTCGGAGGCGCATCAACCCCCGCTCCAACAGGTGCCCCAGCAGCCCCCGCAACAACAACAGGGACAACTTCAACAACAGCAGCAGCACCGTCAACAACATCGGCAACTCCCGCTCCTGCCGCTGCACCGTCGTCTGGTTTCGGCTTTGGCGGAGCCGGCGGCAGCAGCCTAAATTCTGCCACCAACAACACCAATAACAGTTTCAGTAGCAATAACAAACCTCCTCCTCAACCCGTCCAACCCCACGAAGTCGGCCCTCATACTAAATACGAGCGCCTCCCTGTCAACCTCAAGCAGCACTTGGACCAGCTATTCAAGGTTAAGAACGAGGTCGCGAAGGGCCTCGACGATATTTCAGGCGTCCGTATCGATCCCCCCGGTATGGGCGTTCCTTCATCCAACTCCGAGAGCACCACCGAAGAGAAGAAAGACGAAGGAAACGACTCATTGAAGGAGCTCATACCCACATTGACGAAGCTGTCTTTGAGCGTTCAGCAGCAGAATAGCTTGTTGCAGAGTATTGAGAAGAAGACGAGGGAGGATTGTCAGGTTATTTTGAAGGATGGCATCTGGGTTCTACAGGTGCGTTCATGTATCTTGGGTTGGGCTGTGGTCGTACGAAATTCTAACTCCTCACGCGCACGCAGAGAGTCCATGACAGGCAGAAGGTAATAATGCAGAAGAAGTCCGAGAGCAAGTCTCTCAACAAGAACACCGACACGTCCGAGTCAACTCTCGTCAACATGCTTCCTAGGAACGAGACGGTTCCGCCGAAGTACATATGGGGAATTCTGGAGGAGCTGAGGGTTCAGGCGAATGAGGCAGAGGTTAAGGTGGCGAAGCTGCAGAAGCAGATTAGCGCGGGGAGGGCTGAGGTCGCGCAGACGGCTTCAAAGAACAGGTGAGGCGATGGGCTGATGAGGCACAGGAGATTGAGACGCTGTGCTGCCAACTCTCGACCGCCATTTTCTAACGCCGATTACACAAACCTTCGCTCGTCGCAGGTCGGGCGCCGACCCGAGGGAGCAGATCAAGAACGTCGTGACCGCAAACCACCGCAACTTCCTCAACATCGCCGGCCTCGTCTCCTCCAACAACCAGAGAATCGTGATGCTCAAGAAGAAAACTCTGAGGAGCGGCTACTCCAGCAACAACAAGGCCATCGTGGAGCTGACTGCTTCGAGCCGTGCCAACTCCTCCTTTCAAATGGACAGGTACGAGAAGAAGATGAGAGAAGAGGTCCTCAAGTACAAGATGCAGCAGCAAGCAGCTGCCTTGCCGCCGGCTCCCGCTCCCGCCGCGGGTGGCTTCGGCGCCTTCGGCGCCCCCGCCCCCGCCCCCGCCGCGGGGGGGTTCGGAGGTTTCGGCGCGACCCCCGCCCCCGCTCCCGCCGGCGGTGGATTCGGGGGTTTCGGCGCCCCCGCCCCTGCGCCGTCCACGTTCGGAGGCTTTGGAACGCCTGCTCCCGCCCCCGCCGCTGGGGGATTCGGCGGTTTCGGTGCTCCTGCCCCCGCTTCTGCTGCCGGAGGGTTCGGAGGTTTTGGCACGACTGCCCCTGCTCCTGCTGCGGGTGGATTCGGTGGTTTCAGCACCCCCGCCCCCGCGCCTGCGTCTTCGCTCCAAGGAGCGGCGTTTGGATCTACGCCCCCTCCTCCTGCTTTTGGGCATAGTCAGAGCTTCGGAGGGTTCGGTGCGTCTTCTACGAGCACGCTGCAGACGAAGAAGAAGGGTAAGGGAAAGAAGCGGTAGCTAAGCTAAAAACAAACAAGATTTAAAACCACAAAATCGATTATAATTGTTCATAATTGTTCAACTATGTCGTCAACATCATTCCACTCAAAATCACTCAAAAGGTCATCCTCCTCCTCCTCGGTCAGGATGACCTCCTCCTCCTCCTCATTCTCATCATCGTCATCCAAGTACTCTTCGTCTTCATCGTCATCGTCGTCAAGGAAGAATCCCTCAGGCAGCTCCTCCCCCTCCCCTCCGAACTTCCCCAAGTTCTCCCTCACATACCCCTCTTGGCTGATCTTGTCTATCAAATTCATGACGCTAACCGCGCCGCCAATGTCGCTCAGAACGAAAGTCAAGTGCGGAATTCCCTTCATATGGCTCAGGCGCTGCGCCAGGGCGTGACGAATCTGGGGAGTGTTCTGGGTCAACCAAGAGAATATTCTACGCTTGGCTATCTCAGGAGGAAGCACGTCAGTGTCCTCGTGCTGTGAAAGAGAGCCGAGGAGCGAAGAGAATGAGTTAGAAAAAAGTGCAGAGAAGCGACGATCGAGCTAGAGCAAAAACCATAGTACCTCCCGTGTGTCGAGCGAAGCGAGACCATGGCTTCGGTACAGCTTCTCACCTGAGGGGCGGAGAGAATGGAGACGGAAATCCGTGCCTGGCGCAGGTCGGGGCTCACATCGGCATCCAGGACGCTAATTTGACTGCGGACAGGAATGGTCGGTTAGAATTGGGAGGGAGCGGTGTGCGGTAAGGTGTAGAATGGTCCTTTCGCTTCGTTTTAAGAATGGAAAGGTATGTACAAGGAGGAGGACACCGAGCGTGAAAGGTCTTACCTCCTTAAGTTGGCGTCGAGCATGCTGTCCGTCTGCGGGAGCGTTTGTGAAATAGGAGTGGTGAGTGAATTGTACGATTTTGAGCACGATAAACGCGTAAAATAAAGCGGTGTTTGGTAAAATATCGATGGTGATGTCGACGACTTTTTCAGAAGGAGAAGGAATTCATAATTTGGGGGCTTACCTTCACTTCATAGCCGTTAAAAAGGATCTGAGCTATCTCAGACCTAACAGTCTCGCCCACGCGGTTCTGGCGTTTGCTCTTGATCGTTGCAGAGTTGGCTTTTCTGTCAGAATAACCTCTGGCCATCTTGAGGGCCGATTGGTGACGAAAGTTTGCTCTTGTGGGTTTATAGAGGCGGCGGGTGGAGGCTGAGAAGGCGAAGGAGTTAACAGTCGTTAGGAGGAGCGCCAAAATCGCCAGCGAAGCAATATTTGTCTTTGAATTCATTTTGCAACAGTTGGATTGCAGCAGATTGACAGGACAGGGGCTTATTATTGGCTCCGTCCTGTCGTTGACGCAGTAACATTTAACCAACCTTCCTGCCCCTTTCTGTTGTCGCTTCTGCCAATATGAAAAGGACCTCGATAAGGCAAACCCTTTTTACGCGTTCAGGAAAAGATGCTCAGGCGATGGCGAAGGCAGTTGCCAGTGGTAACTTTAGATCCCACGAGGCGTACGGCTCAATGTCAGTAACGACCGCACTCATCTTTTCCTTTGCCGCTTCGGACTTGTCTTCGTGCCTGGACCCGGGAGACGGAGACACGAAAGCTTTTGTTAGAGCTGTTCTGTTGTCTATTTCTACGATCACGTCGGCCTTCACAGTAGTGGTGATGTCTCAACAATACTATCACTGCGCAATTCTATTGGAAAGGTTCCCGGAACGCCTTTAACAATTCACGCACGATACTTTTTCGCTTAGGCAGACAGCCAGGTTCTGCCTTTGGCTTTCCCTAGCTGCATTTCTCATCGCTCTAGGTGTGCAATCGTTGTATGCTTACAGCAACGACAAGGATTTGTGGAAGGGGGGCATTATCGCCATGTTGATGATGGTCGGCGCCACTACGTGTATAGTTGTTCAGAAGATATTGAATCGGCATTTCATAGCCGCCAAGCGCTATGAAGAAGACGTCGTAGTAGGAGAAGCGAGTCGAAAGTGACGTAGAACCACAGATTAAACCGCCGCTGTCTCCCACATGATCTTAAGCCGGACGTACCAACCGCAAGTTAACCCGCTGCTGTCGCCCAGGTGATGTTAAAACTTTAAAACGAAAAACTTTGGAAATAAAATCAAACTGCACCGCTCTTCACTACATGATCAGCAAACCTCTTGCCTGCCGTGGCCGTCTCTGCGTTGACCCTGTCAACTTCGTCAACCCTCTTGATGATCTGCGACGAGCGAAGCGAGGAGCAGCGAGCGAAGCGAGCCGAGGAGCGGAGCGACGAGTTAGAATTGCGCGGCGAGCGAAGCGAGTCGCATGAAGATTGGAAGATTGACCGTAACGAGTTAGAATTGCATGGCGGTGGTTCTGCGGAGATGTAAGCAGAATTAACGCATTCCCGGCTCCGATTTTCTCCTCGCAGTTTCTCACCTCCTCCTCCGTATATCCCGGTATGACCTTATTCCTAATCTTGAGTCTCTCCATACACTTATCAATGTCAGCGTCAATAAAAATCGTCAAGTCGAACATCTCCTTTACGTCCCACTCCTCCGATAGTAGGTAAAGGCCTTCCACGATAACGACGTCCTCATTTTTGTAAACGTGCTGCGAGGAGCAGCGAGCCGAGGAGCGAAGCGAGACGGATTAGAATAACGCAGCAGTGCAGAAGTGCGAACATGCCTTCCGAACATGCAGAAGTGCAACATGCTTCCGAACATGCCTTCGGAACATGCAGAAGTGCGAACATGCCTTCTGAACATGCCTTCCTCACCTCCCCCTCGAATGGATCTCCCTTTGCGTGGTCGAACCCAGGGAACGACCCCCCTCCTCCATTCTTGAGAGCTGCGATAAGCGAAGTGACGAGTTAGAATTATATAGTGATTTTGGAAAGGATGGGAGGGCCAGCTTCTCACCTGCTAAATCATTTTTAAACCTCTCGACGTCGAACGTATCCGGCGCCCCCCTCCTATAGACTAAGTCCTGGGTCTTCAAATCCGAGAGTTTCACGTGGTATCCGTCCGCAGGTAGCACCATACTTTTTGGTATTTTGCTATTAAGTATCTTGGCGCTGCACGACGTTCGTTAGAATAATGAGCGGTTGACATTGACAGCATTCGCAGCGCGCTTCCTTACCTCGTGGATTTCCCGCTTCCCGCCCCCCCCGCCAATCCAACCAAGTACGGTTTCCGCTCGACTTCATCCTTCCCCTCGAGAATAAGATCTCTAACCCCATCCTCCCAAGTGACTCTATCCTCGTGTTCGATCTCCCACTCTATGACGCTCTCCAAATCCATGAGGTGAAATTTACAGCTCCCCCCCCAGTCGAATTTAACGCTAACGTCGGGGTTGACTTCCTTGTCCGTGGCTTTGTAGCTCCATTTAACGTTCTGGTAATTCTCAGCGAACGTCTTCAGAGTTTCTGAATGAGGAAATTCAGAAGAGCAAGGGGAATGGCAAGGGCTGGGGATGACGAACTCGACATGCTCTAGGCCCGAAGGGTAAGGGCTGCCCTCTGCGAGCCGAGGGGGAGGGGGGGGGACGAGTTAGAGTGGTGTAGCGGTGGTACAAAGCATTCCTGGCTCGTCTTGTCGCTCCTCTACGCTTCTCACCTTTGGGGCTGGGGAGCTCGAGGAGGTCGATTGTGTGGGAGGAACATTCGAGAGGTTTGGACAGTTTGTAGGTTGATATGGGACGGCCGCCTATTGAGGAAGAGGTTAGGAGGGTTAATTGGGAGGGGCAGGAGGCGAAGGAGGTCGTCAGGAGAGTGTACTCGGAGAGGGAGGAGGTACGGTAGCAGATGTGGTCGGAGACTTTGTCGGAGACGTCGATATTTAGGGTGGAGAGGGAGGAGACGATTTTGGAGAGGAATTCGGGGGCGGAGGAGTTGAGGAGTTGGAGGAAGTCGGACGTTGTCTTTTTGTGCAACTATGTTGTGTGGAGTTAGATCCGAACCGAGGGAGCGAAGCGACCGAGAACCCCCACGTGAATATATTCCAAGGACTGAGTGGCGTATATATCTAGAGGCTCCGTCCTTCCGCCGATATAAATGTCTCAACTCAACCCCCTCCCCCCCTCCCTCACCCTTTTAAGTTTCTCCTTCTCTTTCTTCTTCTTATTTTTGGACTTGTTAGATCCCTCTGACGCAGAGGTAGAGTTCAACGGAGACGGAGACCGCGGAGGAGGCGGTGTGGGTGTAGCTGTAGGTGTAGGCGCGGCGGGCAGTTTACTATCGTCATCTTCTTCACCTGAGGTAGGAAGGATTCTAGTAGGAGGCCATGATGTGCCGTCCCAAGTTTCCTGCGAGGAGCAGCGAGCGAAGCGAGTCGAGGAGCGGAGCGACGAGTTAGAATTGTGTAGCGGTGGTAGAAAGCATTAGTGGCTCGTCTTCTCACCTCCCTCTCCTCCTTGAATTTTACCAAAAAGTCGCCAAATATCTCAACCGCCAAGGCGTCATTCTCCATTACATCGCTTAGAGAATTCCTCGCGTAACGCACCCTCTGCGACGAGCAAGGCGAGTCACATGAAGATTGTCGTCAACGAGTTAAAATTGTTTTTTTTCGTCGTGGAGTGACGAGACAACATTCTCACCTGCTCCTTGGTAGTTTTAACCCCCCCCGTCGTCATCTCATCTCCGTTCATGAACGAGGTCAATCCTATTATGATAGTCTTCAAAGCCCAGATGGGATTCCATAGCTGTTGAGGAGCGTTCGCGACGAATTAGAAATGGGCGGGGGTCGAGCGCAGTCTCGAATGCGTATTGCGGCATGTTGTTGGAATAAACGAGGAAGGACCGTAGCCTGTAGATTGACGTATTGATATCCAGTATGCTCGCTCTCACCTCTGGGTGATAGTCAGACATGCTGAAACATATCTTCTTGTTGACTTGGAAGCGTCCTGACTCAGTACGGAAGAGTACGCTGGGGGGAGAGTTAGGGTACGTCTTGGGAAACTGTAGGACGCCGTGGTAGATACCCCCCTCGTAGGGGCTCGAGTGGAAGACTGTACCGAAGAGGAGGAAATGACAGTGGAGGTAATTGGATTCAAGGGGGCGGGCGACGAAACCGAGAGTGGAAGGGGGGGAGGGGTCCTTGTGGAGGGTGGAGTACTCGCGCTTTATGCGACGGATTGCGGGCGTTGAACCGGACATGTTTTTGCAGAAACTGGTGTGTGTTTTTGGTGGAGGGAGGTATGAGGTTGGATGAGGTAAATATCAATTTTACGGAAGGTATGGCACTTATGGGAATAATGAGGTGTGGAATTGGTACTGAAGGAACCGGTCGAAGAGTTTGTAGGTACGGAAGGTGACGGAGTATCGAGAGATGAAGAGATGGAAAAGACTGGAAATTATTATTTGCCATTCATTGTTATTGCATATTAAGATCGTATAGAGCCTGTTGCGTCTTTTATTACGCTTATTTGACGCATTTGACACATTTGACGCTTATTTGACGCTTATTTGACGCAGTTGACGCTGTTATTGTGCTTGAATAATAGTGATAATAGTGATTTAGTGATACCACCGGTATTGCTCAGAAACACACTACTTATGACTTCCTCACTCATGACTTCCGAGTGTAAGACTCACTCCTCCTCACGATTGTTACTACTTCTACTGTCGACGATAGTACTACCGTCGTTACCATTTCACATTCACACACACAGTGTGGCTATACAACATTCCTCAAAACTTCACTCAAATTCTCCCTCCAGTAGTACAAATGCTCCAACCAATGCTCCAACCAATGCTCCAATAATCTACCTAATAGATGACGAAATAAATCTTCTAACAGCCGTCCAATCATACCTAAACACAACTTACAAAGTCTACGCCTTCACCTCCCCCAAGCCATTCCTTAAAGTCTCATCCCTCCCCAATTTCAATTCAAGGAAACAGACGCCGCCCTCCAATCTACTCAATAGCAACGACATCATCAGCGATGACTTCAACGAGTCGGATAACGAGTCAGATTACTCGGACGTCGGCCTATTGCCATTTCCAGATTGCGTAATTACCGATATAAACATGCCCGACGATTCTAGCGTCCCAGGCATCGTCGATAAATCAGGTCTTGACCTGGTGTCTAAAGTCCGTTCCTCCCCTCCCCCCCTCTCCCGAATTCCCATAATAATGCTCACAGCACGTGGCCTGACACAAGACCGTATCGAAGGATACAAATCAGGCGCGGACAGCTATTTATCTAAGCCTTTCGACCCTGAAGAACTAGAATGCATCGTAGAGAGTTGCCTAGAACGTTCCAAGAGGGACGTCGTAGGGGGGTTAGAAAATAAGGGAGCGGACGTGTCGGCACTTCAGGCTAGCATCGACGAGATAAAGGATATTCTGACGTCGTCTCGGTCGGTTACGGGAGAATCGAAAGTGGCGATTTTGACGCCTAAGGAGAAACTAGTCCTCGAAGGCGTAAGCGAAGGTAGGATGAATAAGGAGATCGCGGCGGATATGGGGATAAGCGTTAGGAGCGTGGAGAGGCACGTTACGAATTTGCTAGAGAAGGCGGGGAAGGGGAGCAGGACGGAGCTTTTGAGGTGGGCCGTTGAGGAGGGGTTGGTGGAGATATGAATCATAAAATTAAGGGGCGACGAGCTTAGCGAGTCGCATCAAGAGATGGGCGCTCGTCATGTATATGAAGATTGACGTTTTAGGTTTTTCAATCAAAATTTGTTTTGGCTTAAACAGGAGAAGCGGGCCTGCTCTCGCCCTTCAATTCTTTGTTCTCTTCCTCAAGTTCTTGAACCCTTCGTTTCAAAACTTCCACGCTGTCTTGGTCCTCTTTCGTTGATTTTCCCTTCGCCTCATGTTTATGTTTCGCTATTCTCAACGCCAAACTCCCGCTTGTTGAAGTTCTTCGGATATTTCCCGTCCCTACCACTCCTTGGATGCTCTGCATCGCGTCGACCTTGAGAAAATGCTCGATTTCAGAAAAGGAGGGACGCTCCGAGGGATCGGCGTGCCAACAAAGTTGCAAGAGGCCTACGATGCACTTCGGAATGTTTTCAGCTTCAATGGCTTTCCCGCTCGGTCGCCAGTCCTTGGCGATCATACTGTGTGTAATTCTTCCAACGGACATCGTGATGTTCTTGCTCTTTTTCTTCTCGTCCATCATCGTGTTGTGCAGGAAGTTCAAGAGGGGCGTTGAACCTCTGAGGCCGAATTGAAGCACGGTTACGGCGAAGCTGTAGACGTCGCATGAAGTGGCGTAGTGATCACCTCTAACGATTTCGGGGGCGATGTAGATGGGCGTACCCACTTGAGTCATGGTGTTGTCCAAGTCTATGGCTCGGGCTTCACCGAAATCGGCGACCTTAATGGCGAAGGTGTCGGTGACGAGGCAGTTGTCTGGCTTGAGGTCTCTGCAGCCAGGAGCAAAAATTACGAATTAGAAAGAGAATGATTGAGGAACGAGTTTGTTCCTCACCTGTGCAAAATTCCGTGGACCTCTTCCTTGGTTTTAACGTTGTAATAAACGACAGAGTGAAGGTATTGCATCGCCCTAGTAACGTCTAGCGACCACTTCAAGAGAGGATCTTCCCAAGAGAAGCTAGAACCCTCCCTCTTCAAAACTGAACTCGACATGCCCTTCTCGCAAAATTCCATGACAAGCGCCATGAGGCTCTCCTCCCAGCAGGCGCCGATGAGCACCACTATGTTCGCGTGGTGGAGGTCAGCCATGAGCAGAATTTCCTCGCGGAATCTGGTGAGGCTATCGTGGTCTACGCTGATGAGAGTCTTAACCGCGACGGCCTGCCCGTGGTACTTGGGTCGAGGGCGAGGCGAAACGAATTGAGGTTAGGGTTTAGTATGAGATAACCAACTTCTGGCAGAATTCTTTCTCTCTCTTACCTTGCCCCGGTAGACTTCACCGAAAGCGCCCTTTCCGATGACCTCCTCTGACTCTAGCTCTTTCGCGTTGATGAGCACCTTGTTCAAATCGGAGTTGGTAGAAGAACTTTTCCCCTCGGCAAATTCTCTCTTGAACTCGACGATCTGGGCCTCGATGAGCTTCTTCTCGTTGGCGTTGTATTCTCTCAACAGCTTGAGGTTCAATTTCAGCTCCTCTACCTGATTCCTAGTCTTGTTCACTTTTCGCTTGAGGTTGATGACGACCAAGAAGCAAATAACCACGAAAGCGACAATGGCGGGAATAAATTCGGGAGACAGCTTGCTGTTGAGAATGATGGAAGTGGTAATCGTCGCCGGCGGGATCGCAGTCTGCCCGTTCTTCCAAGGAATCGACGTTGCAGGAGTCACCCAATTGGCGCAGCCTTCGAAATTCACCTCGCCAACGCAAGAAGACGTCAACTCTACAATGTCCAGCCCTTTGTAGGGCGACCTCGACTCGCACGGAGTCCATTCCAACGAATTTTCAGGGAGGGCGTTACCCGACTCGATCATGTAGATCCTTACTGGCGACTTCTTGTCACCCGAGCCGTAAAAATCGATCTTTTTTCCAGTGACGGAGGTGAAGTTGCCTCCGAGCATCGCTTCGTGCAACTTGGCGTTTCGTGCTTTGTACAAAGCCATGAAGGTCGGATCGCCCGAATCGACGGAGATGAGCAACTCCCCCTGTTTATGGAGTTTATCCATGCCTTGGAATATCGTGTCGAAGGCTTCCCAGAGGGGAATCTCATTTCCGAGCGGCTGGTAGGGGGCACAGGATTGGTTTTGGTACGGTCTAAGAAAGAGTTCTTCAGTGAGATTGCGGTAGCGGGTTGCTTCAGGTCCCCCGGGGTCGAAAGAGCTGAAGCCTAGGAGAAATACATTTTTGGAGAGGGTTAAATAGTCCTCGTGAGGAGGATCGGTGTAGTAGAAGGGAAGCTCGGAGGGATCGTAGTTTGCCGGATCTAGGGTCTTGAAATCGTTGAGGAAGATGAAGTAATGCTCGTCCATGTTGAAGCTGCCGTCATCGCGCATTGCAAAGAGGAACGCGGTGAAGAGGGCGTTTTGCGAGGAGACAATGTGGATCCTGGAAGACGAGCCACGAAGAGTGTCGAGGACTGCGTCGAAGGTTCCGGCCGGTGTGATGAGCCCGTCGAAATACGGGAACTTCGCTCGGGTGAGCGTCTCAATGCCGTAAGGTTCGAGGAAGTCTTGTAAAGCCGTGATCGATGAGTCCGCGAAGCCCGCCCCGTTCTCCTCCAAGTCGTTTACATAAGAGACCTCCCTCCACCCGAGATGATTCAGGAGCGTCAGGATCACCTTCCCGTACTCGTTCGAGCCGTAGCCCTCGAGGGTTCGCATGAAGGTTGGGTGACCGCCCTGCGTTAAAATGGGCGCTCCCGAGATGGCAGATATCTGAGGGACGCTGTAGACTCCACTCACTTTGGGGGGGGGAGCGAAGCGACGTGTTAACAATTTAGTATCCTTCACAAAACACGAACACAAAGCACTTACCTACGGAAGTCGGCATGCTTACGGACGAGTACATTGCGCCGAAGATAGCCGCCACGTGCTCCTTGAGGACCATCTCAATGGTCGCTTCAAGTCCGACCGCCTGGCTGGCACCCGTCTCGTTTATCTGTTGCGTATTTCTCTTGACCTTCTCGATCTTAACACCGGCGAGAAGGTTGGGGTCCTTGTTGACCGCTGATATTGCAACATCAACAGCATCGTCCCAGATAAGTCCAATGTCAGGGCAACACGCCTCGAAGCCGTCGTTCTTGAGTACGCCCACTTTTACAACGGACGGAGAGGTATCAGCACGTGCAGGGGATGGGGCAATGAGCAGAACTGCAAGGACCGTGGTGATAAGGACGTGGAAGGTTGGCATGAATATTTTAAAGGAAATGATTGCGCGAATGAGGAGAGAGGGGGGCTGTTCGGGAGATTAAGTATGAGAAGGGAGTGGGTGGACAAAAGGAATGGAAAAAGGGCGAGTTTGGGCAAGGGGCGCCGACTGAAAAAACGGCTGACAAACCTCCTCGGTTTTTTTTCAACTCTCACCTAGAGTACTTCCCGACCGTCTCCGACGCTCACGATCGACTAGAAGGCGTGAATCTATAAATTATGGTAACCGAAAGAATAATATGGACTCTAGCGGTGCTTTATTTATGGGGGGGGGATTTTTGCAGGCAAATACCATTGACAAAGGTCTCACACAACAAGAACCAAAAGGACAAGCCCCAACTTCCAAACCCTCCAAGCGCCCAACGACCTTCATACCAGACCGAACCTTTGGCGTTACCCTCGACGTCTTTTTCATACACAGCATTGTCACTGTTCGCTTCCAGGCACCCTCCTACATGCTCTACCAGCGACCCCTAAACTGCCCCGACCTGCAGATCCGCTCCCACCAACCAATCGCATGACCAACATGGCAACACCTCCAGCTATTCTGCAACGACTGTTAGGGTTAGGGTTATTCAAATGGTGTTCCTTTTACTATGCATGGCTGAACCGGACAAGACGACGGAGAAGAGTACGGAGAAACAGCCACACGGGAGAGAGCGTTAACGAGCGCTAGAGGTGTCGGTACTCGCTGTTAGGGTTAGGGTTGCGAAGGGGTCGTCTTAGCGACCTAGCCACGCCTGCGATGCGCGCTGTGATTGGCACTCCTGAAGCTCGCATGGGTGTTCGCGTACTCTTCGTGGGCTCTCTTAGTCCTCCACCTTTGGACTTTCTCTCTCTGCGACGGTCCGGAGCCGCCTGCGTTCTGCGCGCGGGCTTGTTGGAGCCTGCTGCTCATCCAGATCGCTTGCACCCTGACCGCAGCGAGCGCAATCTTCCTCCTAAACACTCTCAGGTACCTGGCCCGAGCGAGCCTGGCAGACTCTTCGCCGAGTTCCATCCAGTTCTTCGTGCCCGCCGCCTGTTAGGGTTAGGGTTAGGGTTAGGGTTAGGGTTAGGGTTAGGGTTAGGGTTAGGGTTAGGGTTAGGGT
>BRXX01000068.1:0-42228 GCA_030267905.1 Triparma verrucosa | reverse complement strand
ATTGCCAACGATGTTGATGCTGCCCTCCAGAACCTCCCCAACCGTGTCATCTCCGGAGGACCCGACGGAGGAGTCAAGGTCACCGCCCTCTCCATCAGCTGGTCCGCCTCCCTCATCATCCAGGTCACCTTCACCGGAACCTCCGTCCACGGACGCCAAAACCTCCTCGAGGTCAACGTCAACTCCTGCGGATCTGGCTGCACCCCCATGCTCGATGGACTCGAGTACGTCCTCGTCAGCGCCGTTAACGCCACCGACCCCACCGGCACCAAGCTCGCCCAGGGAACCAAATCCTCTGTCAAGGAGACCACCCCCGCCGACTACAACTCCTTTGAGTGCGGACGCCGTGGAAAGTGCGACTTCGACACCGGAGTCTGCGCTTGCTTCGAGGGCTACACCGGAGAGGCCTGCACCACCCTCACCGCCCTCATCTAAGCGCGCCCCTGTGCGTGCCGCGTGGACCGTCGTGGGCGTACCATTCGTCTCGTCGAGCAACGCTGAGCGCTTTGTTGTGTGTGAACTGTCAAGAGGAAAGAGGATACTAGCAGAAGAGAGACCAGACTGAGGCGAAACTATTTAGACGTGAACAGTTAGTTTCTTGTAGAACTTTTTTCAGTAAAACGAAGCCCCTTTACTCTTATTATTTTTTTCTTTCTTCTTGAGAACCAAACTCTCTGTGTTTCTGCTAGGAGCTCCATCATATCTTTTTCAACAAAAGCAGCAAAATTGAATCTTGTTGCATACGATTCGTTCTCACTGATTAATTTGTTATTCCAATATACCCCTTAATATTACTGCTGGTAGAAACCCCCATCAAGCCCTGCCGCCCTCAAAACACACTAACCATTCCTAAATCTTACCGGCCCGGATCAGCTCAAGAGATCCCCACTCCCCCCTCAATATTCTTTCAATCCAGAAGGCTCTCGCTCTGTAATAAATTTCGGGGCCGCAAATGAGTGAGCTCAAGAAAGGTCACCGTCGCGCTTCCTCCGATCCTTCGCATCTGCTCCAATCAACCAACACTGCTCTCCGGGGATCGACCCCCCCTCCGCCGCTGGGCACATACACTGGTGGGGGGTTTGACTTCGACTCCGTCGACTTCAACAGCTTGGACGCCCTTGGAAATAACGACGATATTTTTGATGGCTCAATGCTCCCGAATTTTGAGATGGGGAACCTCTTAAAGCGGCACCCTTCCGACGGAGGTGTAGAAGATGTCCTTGATCACTCCGCTAAGAAGAGGAAAGGTCACCGAAGGAGCCAAAGCGACTCCAACGCTTTGCTTGTTGGAGCCAGTTACGCTAGTATTCCAGGTCCCAGTTCTGCTGTTGACGATTGGAACGTGCCGCAGACGAAGCCATCATCTAGGAAGAAGAAGCAGGCCTCTGTCGCCTCTGAGGAGCCTGGCTTTGGTAAGGCTGGCGGCTCGAGCAAGCCTCTGGACAAAAGAAATAGAAGGAAACCCAGTGCTAAGGCAAAGCAGATGAAGCAGATGCAGGACGAAGAGGAGGCCGAGAGCAACATGACAACGGGCGGTGGGGGTGATGGCAACAGTCCCCGCTACGATGATATGTTGTCGGCCGATATTCTCGACGTTCTCGGCAACACTTCCCCTCACCCCGACGGCGATTCCCCTTCCAACCTGCCGTCCGGCTCTCCACAATTTTTCAAGTCCGACTCCGAAGAGCAGCGCGCCATCGACTCCGCCCCCCTCCCCACCCCCATCTCCAGCAGCTCCTCCTTCCTAGCGGCAAACTTCAGCACCAACGTGATGAGCGAGTCCGCGGAGAAGGCTAAGATGTTCATGTTCGGGCAGAGTAAAGGGGGAAGCCCCATCCCCAAGGTTACGGCCACGAGGAGGAAGAGGGCGGCCGCGGGTTCGAAGAAGGGAAAGGCCAAGAAAGATCAGGGGGGGGATGAAGGGGAGAAGGCCAGGGGAGCTTACAAGTGTGGGAGGTGCGGAATGTACAAGGTCAACCACATCTGCACTTACACCTTGGAGCTGGCGGAGAAGCACGCCGAAACCCAGACCGAAGGCGGGAAAATTAAATGCGAGGGCAAGGTTCTGGTGGTCGGAAAGTGGGGCGGGGCCGGAGGAGGGGGCGGAGCCGGTCGAGGGGGCGACAAGGTGGCGTCAGGCGCTCCAGTTCTCTGCCTTCCCATTGAGCAGACTATCAATGGCTCTAAGATATAACAATTTATATGTAAGAAGTAAAGCTTCGACGTTGTTCTTTTGTTCGACACGGCGTCATCTTTGTTCGTATATCTTCGCCCCCTCCTCAAGTTTGTTAAGAGGATCGTCTTGCGCTCCCTGCTCCTGCCCCTGCTCTTGCTGTTGTTGGAACACGCTACTTCCACTCCCCAGCCCTCCACCCTGCATAATCCCCCCCCCCCCCCCCCCCTTCCTCCTCTTCTCGCCCCCTTCCAAAACCTTCACCCCCTCAACCTCCGCAACCATACCCTCGCTCCAGCACGCCCTCTTTACAACCTCAATATCCTCAGAGCTCCCTCCATCAACAATCAAAGACTTGACCTTCTCCCACAACAAACCGACCTTCTCGTCCCCCACGTCCTTAGCGACCTTCATAGCCTCCGTCCATTCCTTAATGCATTCCTTCCCCTGTTTCTCCAGAAAGGTCGCCAGTCCTATCCTCGCGCCTAGGTGGTGGGGGGACCGCTTCACTATCTTCTTGAACTGGAGGACGGCGGGGTGGAATTGGGACTTGTCGATGTAGGCGTTGGCGACGTTTAGGAGGGAGGTTATTTGGGGTGAGGGGGGGGGAGGGGTGACGGGGGTGGGGATGTAGAGGGGGAGGGAGGGTTGGGGGGGTTGAGGAGGGGGGGGTGGGGGGGTGGGGATTTCTGGTGTTGTTGTGGAGGAAGTAGAGGAAGTAGAGGAAGTTGAGGTTTCGGGTTCTGTCGGTGTTGATGAAGGGGTTGAGGAGGTTCCAGCAACGGGCGGCAAAGTTCTTACTTCGTCCTTCGCCTTCACCTCGTCGCTAACGAACAGCCTCCTAACCTCAACCTTCTCCTCATATTTCTGCTGCACCTGCGGCTGTGTTTGTGTCTGTGATTGAATCGGAGTCGCAAAGTTCTGCGTCGCTCTCTCGCCACCTCCGCTACTAATACTAGACGTGAGCCTTCTCATCTCCTCCCTCAAACTCTCGAGCTCGTATCTCAGCTCAACCGTATCGCTAGCTGCACCGGTCCTGTCTATATTCCCTCCCCTTGTAGGCAAGTGTTGACCATTATGTTCACTCCCCACCTCCTTCAACTGCCTCAAAACCATATCCAACTTCTCGATCGTCTTTATCTCCTCCTGTTCCTCCTTTTCTTTCTCTCTCCCCCCCCCCTCAACCCCCTCAACATACTTCACAAACTCCTCCACCATCCTCTCCCCCTTCCTCCTCTCCTCCTCATTGTTACTAATCCCCATCCCCTCCGTCAATAAACCCATTATTTCCTTGACGCCCTCCTCCCAATATTCCGCCGGTATAGGCTGCAAAGCCTTCGCTAACGCGTAATGAAAAATCGGCCCATCACCTCTTAAACTCTCGTAGAGCGTTTTCTGGAGGGTCGTCAACGTGCGGGTGTACTTGGAGTTGGGGGTGGAGAGGGTGCGGAGGTGACGGATGTAGGAGGAGGGGGAGGGGAGGCCGGAACCGGACGTCGCCTCGAGGAGGACGGCGTGGTTGTTGAGGACGGCGGGGGACGTGCTGGAGAACATTATTTCTGACGGAAGTGTTGTGTGAAGTGTTAGTGTTGGAGAAAGGACAGGGACGTTTTTGTTTGAAGGAAGAGTGCTACTAGAGGAGTGCTACTAGAGGAGTGCTACTAGTCTTTGTGCTACGTCGCGTCGCGTCGCTACCTTACCGTGCATGGTTGCATTTAAAGGTGTTAAGGTGTATATATGAGAGAGCAGTATTGCGTTGAGTTCCTTGTCTGACATTGGCGTCGACATTGGCGAGGTAACTGATGGTGCATTATTATTACTATTAGAAGCAGCTAGAGTAACCCCTGTTGCTGTGCTCCTGCTATCACTATCACTATTAGCATTACTACTACTGCTGCTAGCATCTGCGGCTGTGTTTTTGTCTATGCCAGGCCCTGTGCTGCCAGGCCCTGTGCTGCCAGGCCCTGTGCTAGTGGTCACGCGATCACGATCGATGTCGGGAAGGGATAAATTGTTTACTTTTGCAATTATCTCTGCTAAATCGTCACGTAACGATGGATTTAATATTATTATTATAAATCCTATTAAGCACACCACAAGCGTTACCAGAAATGTGACCAACATGGCGGTAATAGAAAGCAGCTACAAGCAGAAACGAATAATCGCTGGAAAAAGGCCTTCATTTCACACCTTCCAGCGATTTGCATTCACACTTCCAGTGATCTTCCAGTGATTTTGGGCAGGTACTTCAAAAAGTGACCAATACGGACACATCGCCGTTTAAAACCCTTGTAGTGGCAGCAGTAGTAGTACCAGTCCCCCACACCGCGCTACGTGGCTTGAGACGGCTTTTGTGGCTCAAGATATTCAAACACTCTTCGTTGTCTACAAGGGCATTTGAATACAAGGTCCCCAATTGTACCAATTATACCATAAAACGCTAACGAGCGACTGAACTAAAGGTCGGAGAACCTTCAATTGTTAATCACAGGGCGTATTCCAGAAGTTTATCGATACTACGTTACAAATATCCCACAAATTCTGCACTCAAAACTAACCCTCACCTTCCCCCATCCCCGTCTCCCCTCTCAATCACCCAGATAACCATCACACACCCATCACAATGTCTGCTTCTCCCATAGCCGACGCCGGCTCAACCTCGGTCGAGGGGCCTACCCCTAGGCTGATGATATCTAAGATGGTGGTTCATAATTTCAAGAGTTATGCGGGCACCAGGACCGTCGGGCCGTTTCACAAGGTGAGAGGAAGCTGTCGAGTTAACAACAAAACAGAGCACAGTTGTTTCACCACAACAAGCGGTTCTAACCTCACCCCACTTCCCCCCCCCGCGCAGTCCTTCACCTCCATCGTCGGCCCCAACGGGTCTGGCAAATCCAACAATATCGACGCCATGCTCTTCGTCTTTGGCAAGAAGGCCAAGAAGCTCCGCCTCAACAAGATCTCCGAGCTCATCCACTCCAGCGAGGACTACACCGGTAAGAACCAGCTCAACTCCGCCAAGGTCGGCGTCCACTTCCACGAGATCATCGACACCGGCAAGGGAGACGACGACTACTCCGTCATTCCCGGCTCAGAGTGCCTCGTGGAGCGCGAGGTCATCCGCGGCGACCCCGCCGCCAAGATCGCGGACAAGTCCAACTACTACCTGAACGGGAAGAAGTCCTCCTTCGTCGACGTCGCCAAGTACCTGAATTCCAAGGGTATCGACCTCGACAACAACCGCTTCCTCATCCTCCAGGGTGAGGTAGAGATGATCTCCATGATGCCCCCCAAGGGCAAGAACGAGGACGACGACGGCCTCCTCGAGTACCTCGAGGATATCATCGGAAGCAATAAATACGTCAAGGACGCAGACGAAAAGTTCGTAGAGGTCGAGACACTCACAGAGGAACGTCAGGGAAAGCTCAACAGGGTCAAGGCAGTGGAGAAGGAGAAGGTGAGCAACAGCGAAATGCGGAAAGCCTGTTTTCCCTGCTCCTTGTAACGTTCGGCGCGGTTCTAACGAGGAGACGCTCCTTCGCTTTGCCTCTTCGGTCGTCGTCGCAGGACTCGCTCTCGGCGGCCAAGGGGGAGGCCATGATGTTCGTCCGAGTGGAGAGGAAGATCAGGAGCAAGAAGAACGTGCTGTGGCAGATGAACATGGCGGAGGTCGAGGACGAGAAGGCCATCACCGCGGCCAAGAAGGATAAGATGGCGGAGAAAATTGAGGAGTCCGAGGGGACCCTCAAGGAGGCCGAAGAGAGGCTCTCCACCATCGAGAAGGAGAACGAGGGGGAGGTCAATCTCATGAAGAAGCTCAACGACGAGAAGAAGGCTGCGAAGGAGGTCTTCGACGAGTTCGAACGTCGCGACATCAAGCTCCGCGAGGACGTCAAGCACGGAAAGGTCACCATCGATAAGGCGACCAAGAAACAGGCCGCGGACAACAAGAAGGCCAAGGCTTCCAAGAAGAAGTCAGAGGAAGCCGAGCAGAACGTTCCCAAGTTCGAGGCCGGAGTCGAAACGGCCACCTCCAAAAAGTCCACCGAGGACGTCAAGCTCGAGAAAATATACGACCAGATGAAGGGCGTCACCGCCAAACTCCGAGAAGGCCTCGAGGCCAAGAACGCCGAGCTGGGACCCGTCCTCGAGGAGAAGTCCGAGTGGGAGGCGAAGCTCGACACCGCAGTCACCGCCAAGAGCCTCATCGAGGACACCACGGCGCGCGCCCTCGCGCAGCTCGAGAAGGCGCAGAAGGAGCTGGACGAACTCGATAACTTCAAGGCGGAGAAGGAGGAGGAGGTGAGAGGGTTGACAGCGAGGGAAGGGGGCGAGACGGACCGACGACGCCGACAACCGTTTTGATCTTGTGTGACGACCGAGAGTGGCGTTCGCAGTTATCTTACCCCAATCGTTCACGTTCGCAGCTCGAGAGCTCCGAGTCGAAGCTCGAGGAGAGCAAGGCCCGCCTCCCCGTCGCAATGAAGGAGGAGAAGCAGGAGGCCGAAAGAGAAGACCAGCTCAAGAACAAGTACAGGTCGTGCATGGAGAAGGCTGAGGAGTCTAAGGCTGCCCTCGCCTCCGGCGGAGCTCGCTCCGAGGCCGTGTCTGGAATTCTCAGGGCCAGCAAGAAGGGAGGAGAGCTCGAGAAGGCCGGAATCAGGGGACGCCTCGGCGACCTCGCCTCGATCGACTCCCAGTACGACGTCGCCGTCTCGACGGCCTGCGGCATGCTCGATCACATCGTCGTGAACAGCACCGCAGGAGCCCAGATGGCTCTTAAATTCTTGAGGAAGCACGGCCTAGGACGCGCGAACTTCATCCCCCTCGACAAGATGAAGCGCGGAGCCCACGACCGTCAGGTCGAGACCCCCGAAGGCGCCGCGCGCCTCTTCGATCTCATTCACTGCCCAGAGGAGATCAAGCCTGCCATGTTCTTGGGAGTAGGGCAGACTATTGTTGCTGAGAACCTCAATGAGGCGACTCATTTGGCTTACGATTTCGGCAGGAGGTGGCGTGTTGTCACTGTTGATGGTCAGCTCATCGAAACCTCAGGTACCATGGCGGGAGGAGGTGGTAAAGTGAAGAAGGGAGGAATGAAACTCGCGAACGCTAAGGGAGGACAGAGTTCCATGGACGTCGTCGACGCCGATGCTGACGCCGCCGAGGAGTACGAGGCGAAGGCCCAGAGGGCCATGAAGGCGTACAAGGAGTGCAGGGAGAGGAGGAAGGAGCTCGTCGAAGAAATTCGAAGCCTCGAGAAGATCATCAAGACCTTGACGGTCAAGGTGCCGAAACTGAGGATGGAGGTCGACGGAGTTGAGAACACCAGGGAAGCCCTCACCCAGAGCATCCCCGAGCTCAAGGAAGCCAGCACCATGAGCGCGGCCGACGCCGCCACGCTGAAGGGCCTCACCGCCGAAGTCAAGAAAATCGAGAAGGACATGAAAAAGTGCGTCGACCTCGCTACGAAACTCGAGGCTGAAGTCGCGGATATTCAGAAGAACATCCTCGACGCCGGGGGGGAGAAGCTCAAAAAACAGCAGAAGGCGTGCGACGCGGCCAACGCCAGTTTGAAGAAGTGCAACACCGAACTCAACGCGGCCAAGGTCGATATCGAGAGCGGGAAGAAGGCCGAGGCCAAGGCCCTGGCCGACGCCGAGGAGGCGAAGAAACTCAAGGAGGAGGAGGAGGAAAAGCTCGAGAAGAACATGGCCGAGCTCAAGGCCCTCGAGGAGGAGGCCTTCGAGGCCCTGCAGAAGTTCGAGGCCGCGAAGGAAGCCGCCGACGCCAAGTCCAAGGAGATGGAGGAGAAGGAGAAGGAGCTCGACGTCCTCAGGGGCAAGGTCTCCGAGTGCAAACTCGCGGCCGTCGAGCTCCAGGGGAAGCTCAGCGTCTACGACAACCAGCTGAAGGAGCACAACGGAAGGACGAACTTCTGGCTTGAGGAGGTCAAGAACTTGACCAAGGCCGAGGAGCTCGATGCCGAGTTCGACCTCTCGGACGACGAGGAGTCGGACGAGGAGGAGGAGGAGGGAGAAGAGGGGGGAGACGACGAGATCCCCCAAGAGGAGGAGGGGGAGAAGAAGGAGAAGAAGGAGAGGAAGAACAAGGTCGACCCGCTCCCCACCCTCGACGAGGACGAGCTCGCCGACTACAATAGGAAGGATCTGAAGGCCGACATCGAGAAGCTCGAGAAGGAGCGCGACGCGCTCGGCAAGAACGCGAATATGTCCGCCATCGCAGAATACAGGAGGAAGGAGGCCGACTACCTCGAGAAGGTCAAGGAGCTCGACGAAATCACTGACAAGAGGAACGAGGCGAGGAAGGCGTGGGACGAGCTCAGGAGGCTGAGGCTCGAGAAGTTCATGGAAGGGTTCGGCCAGATCACTCTCAAGCTCAAGGAGATGTACCAGATGATCACGTTGGGAGGAGACGCCGAGCTCGAGCTCGTCGACTCCCTCGACCCCTTCTCCGAGGGTATCGTCTTCAGCGTCCGCCCCCCCAAGAAGAGCTGGAAGAACATCGCGAACCTCTCCGGAGGAGAGAAGACTTTGTCGAGCCTCGCCCTCGTCTTCGCCCTTCACCACTACAAGCCCACCCCTCTGTACGTGATGGACGAGATCGACGCCGCCCTCGACTTCAAGAACGTAAGCATCGTCGCCAACTACATCAAGGAGCGATGCCAGACCGCCCAGTTCGTCGTCATATCCCTCCGAAACAACATGTTCGAGCTCGCGGATAGACTCGTAGGCATCTACAAGACAAGCAACAGCACCAAAACGGTCGCCATCAACCCGAGAGCCTTCGGAAAGGGGAAGACCGTCGGAAATGAAATGGAAGAAGAACAGGTCGTCTTGGGAGACAGAACGAATGTGTGAAAGATTGGGATGAAATTAATTAGCGTGAGAGAATAGGGGAGGAGTTGTGGGTGGGTTACGGGCAGTAGTAGTTGTGAAAGGGAGGGGTTGAAAAAGAGCAAGGATTTTGAATGTCAATAGGATTTCATGTGTGAATTACTTTTATCGTGTTGAATTTCTTGCGCATTTGACCTTCAAATTTCGAACACTGCACCACTGAATGTAATCCTTCTATTTTCATGTCGAATAGAGCTTGGGGATCTTTGGCAAGCAACCACTTGATTCCCTCGGCAACATCTAAACAAGTCGTACCAACGTCTGGGTGAAATTCTCCTAAATACTCGATCTGGAGGTCGAAGAGTTTTTTGCTCGATTCGAAGAATACCTTTGATACCGAAACGTCGAATTCCCTGTCTCGACCAAAATCGAGGACCACGGAAGACACGTCGCGGAGAAACTTCAGGAGGCGAACTATAATGACGTGGTGGGTTAGGTTCGGCAGGCGCTCCTTGACGGTTTTGTTCAGCTCCAGGGCCGCGGAGTACAGGTCGCTGGCCTGCGACGAGAGAGGCGAAGGTTGTATGGAAGGTTGTGTTGTCATAATTAGAAACTGTGGTGTGGTAGGGTTGGCAGCACAATGTTGATGTCAAGTTGGCAGCAGCAATGTTACGTATTGAAGTCTCGGAGTCGTATATACGAAGCGGCGTGTCTCACCTTTGTCGCGTAGGCTTTCTGAGCTTCATCGGTGTTTTGAGACAACAACTGATCGATCTGCTTCCGAGCTTCTATTACTTCGGCCAGGAGCGGTTCGAAGGCTTCCAGGCTCTTCTCGACACCTTCTATTGCCTCCTCTTGCACTTCTTCAATGCCGTCTTCAGTGAGGCTGTCGAATTTTCTAACCAGGGCAAGGTTGGCGGTTGATCCTGTTGATATCTCAACGTCAATGTCAAAGAAGTGCTGCGTGAGGAAGTAGAATCGGCGTTTTTTGAACGTCTGCTCGCGCGGGTTGACGTAGGATATCGTCAAGTGCTGCGACGAGCGGAGGAGTTGAGGACAAAGCGACGAATTAGAATCACGTAGTTGCCCACAGTGAGGTTAGGTTAGGTTTTAGTTTACGCATTTCCAGCCTCTCACCTCCCCCTGCTTGATGGGGCGGATGGCCCTGACTTCACTGTAGTTGACTTCGTCGTTGGGTTGGAGCTTAATGCAGTTTGGAGACTCGGAGTGGTTGAAAATCGAAAGGTAGCCGTAGACGCCGGAGTTGAAGCCGTTGCAAATCAGCGTCATAAGAAGGCGAAGGATATTCTCAGGGAGGATCGAGGAGGACTGAGACAGCTTAGCTACCGAGGAGGAGTACTTTTTTCGAATTTTTTCCACTTCCAGTTGAGGGACGTCGGAGCGCAGGTCGACGGGGTGCAAGTTCTTGAAGTGGTGGGCTTTGTTCTCGTTTATTATGTGCTGCACCGCCTCCAAACCCAAAGCTTTTCCGACCTGCTCCTCCGGCCAAGTTATTATAGGCTCCTCCCGAATCAGGAGGGCGCCAGGCGGGAGGTCGCACTGCGCCGTGAAGGACCTTGAGCCGCCGTAATCAGTTGAGGTCGTCAGTAAGATGTTGCCTACGTGAAGCGGCGGCGACCAGAGGGGGGGCAGAGGTTCAGGTTCGGGAGGTGGAGGGGGAGGCGGAGGCGGAGGAGGAGGAGCGTGTGTGTGTGTGACTTTCGGCGCCTTGGCCGCCGCGATTAAAGCCAGCGACATTTCCGAAGTATGCGGAGCATCGTTGTCGCTATCGGAATCAGATCCGAACAAATCAAAGGCGTCCATTTGTTCCGAGCCGGAGGAACTGAGATTAATCAACACTGAGCGGCTAAGCGGTACCCAACACTGAGCAGGACCAGAGATCAGGGGTCTTGAGAGGTGTCTAAATTTTAACGCGGGCCAAGCAGACGCTGGTAGCGCCAGAACCACGAAATTGACAGAAATTCGTTTTGCAGGGAAAATTCAACTCAACAACAGAGATATTTTGGTCTTAATTTTGGTCATATTCTTCATTGTGAGGCCTCTGAAAGACAAACACTTATGTTAAACTTTCCGAAAAAAGTTCAAAAAGTCCATTTTTCACAATTAAAATCAGTGATCAAAAGCTTCATTAACCATATAAGGACCAAATTTAGAAAACTATGGATATTTAAGAACTTATGAGAGCATTTCATAATCGTTGAGTTCTTTTGTAGAATCTTTTTTGGAGATTTTTTTTAATTTTTAATATCCATTTTTTGTCCTTCTAAATAGTAAATTATTCCTCTTAGGGGCCTTAAAGTGAAGAATACTATCAAATCCAGTAAATTGAGAAGATTGCCAGAGACTTGTACTTTTGATGAATTTCATCAGACTTTTTGTGAATATGGAAGCTTAGCTTTGTGGTAAAAAGACTGGGAGTTATTAGGCTAGCTACTGCTCGCACTTTTCAGCGGCTCTCCCACGTCGATCTACCAGCGCGAGAAACTTGAAAGAAGCAGCTCGAGTTCGAATACAAAATTGCCTAGCCATCATCCTCCCAGTTCACAGCGTCACTATCGTCGCTGTCATCATCATCGTCATCGTCCACCTCCATGGCGTCTCTCCCAACAACCTCCTCCTTCGCCACCTCCTCAGCCTCGTCGTCATCTCCGCTATCGCCGCTATCGTCGCTCTCCTCTTCCTCTTCACTACTACTCTCGTCGCTATCCTCCAGTCCGAGCTCCTTCTTCTTCTGCTTGAGCAAGAGCTGATACTGCCTATCGCGCTCCTCCTTGAGCTCCTTTTCTCTCAGCAGCTCCTCCTGCCTGCTTTTGATGTCCTCGGTCTTTTCCATCCCGGAGATCTTGGCCCGCTTCCTCCTTCTCGCCTCCTCCTCGTCCTCCTCGTCCTCCCTGACGTCGTCCGCATTCAGATGCTCAAGGCCCTCGGCCGTCTGGCCGCTCTTCTTGCCCAGTATTTTCTGCTCCCTCGCCAGGTTCTTGGCCTCCTTTCGGAAGTCGTCCTGGTCTCGCTTCTGCGCATTCTTCAGCACAGCGTCGAACCCCCCGCCAATGCCTTCCTCCTCCCCCATGAGTGCCCCCGACGTACCAAAGACGATCTCCGTGTCTTTCCCCTCGGCGTCCTTGGCGTACAGAACGGAGTCCCTCACCGTCTTCCCCTTCAGCCCCCCCCCCAGCATGCCCCCCTCCTTGTCTCTCTTGGCCTTGTTAGCGGCAGTCTTTCCTGTCCCTTCAATTCTCTTACTGCCCCTGCCCCTGGCATGGTTGTCTGAGGGTCTGTTGCTGCTCAGGGGTATCTTCGACGACCTGACCTTCTGCAGCAACTGCGACGAGCAAAGCGGGTCCCATGGAAAGTTGTGTTGCAGGCGTTAGAAGCGGTGGTTGAGTCAGCAGCACAATGTACCTCGCAATCCTAGCTTTTTGACTTGTCTCACCTCCATGATTCCGGACCTCATGACGACCTGCCCGCCCCCTGGGAAGCACTTCCTGGACGTCTGCCTCTTGAGCCGATCGAGCTCGGCCTTGGCCTTGCCCCCCGATCGCTCCTGCTCCGCCTGCCGCAGGATGTACTCGGTCGGAGGAACGGGCTCGACCGCAAAACTATTTTCGTATTTACAATCTCCGCAGACAATCGCACCCAGCTCCATGTCCATCCAGTTCGCGTAGTCTATGGGCTGGAAGCTTCCCTCGCAGTTGGGACAGACCAGGCTGCTGGCACTCTTCTTGTCGTCTTCGTACTCCTTCTCGATGGCAGTTCTCATCAGATGCATCCTCCAGGCGATAATCTGGACGACTAAGTAATAATCTATGTAGTAAAACGTCGTGCTCGCACTCCCTCCGTCGGTCAAATCGTCCACCTTCTCCTTGCTCACCAGCCTCTCCTCGATCAGGAAGTTCAACCGCTTACGCAGGATCTTCGAGTCTATCTTTAGCCGAGTCTCCATGTCGGTGTCGTCTCGCAAGTACTTATCGCGAATCAGGACGTCTATTAGGAACACATCATTGTCGCTGTAGAACGCACGTGTAACAGCCCTTATCAGCTCCTCAGCAGTGGAGGTAAAGTCCTGGTCAACGCTGCAGAGGCCTGCGCTCATTGCTAGGTGAAGGGCGGGGCAGTGGAACGCCCGGGCGGCTTTGCTATTTGGGTTTGCGCTGTGATTCCGCCCCCTCACTAATTTCTTTAACACTCTGCGCACAGTTACTTATATACCACACACACGTTAGCCGGCAAACTGGCGATTTAAGGACGTTTGAATTCTTTTTGGACAATGAGTTTTCACAGCGTTTTTGTCTGCTCGCAACAAACCCCTCACTACTGAACTTGCGTTCATAACCACAGAATCTTCCGATCCCCCAAAGTCATACGATAACTAACCTTCTCATCCGATCCGACTACTCGTTGCCTCTATCCATGCAAAACCTCGGCATCCTCTTCATCTTGACCAACCTCGTGTCGGTCACTGCCTTCATGTCCGGTATCACACTTATCGCAGATTACGCATGTCTAATATCATCATCTTCAAGCGAAAAGCACGAAGTCCGCTTATTGAACCCCTCTGTGGACGCTTTACATTTCCTTGATATGGATCATTTTCGCACTTTGACTCCTTGTGACGACTTCGACTCCACCCTTGACTCAATCCTGAGCCACTCACCTGATACAGACGCCGAATTGGTGAACTGGGTTGACTGTGAGAATAACAAGATAAAAACCCTAACTCGTTCCATGATCCACAAGTACAACATCTTGCATTCCGGAGCCGGCATCCTTCCCGTAAAGGGGCAGCAGATATACTGTCACCAGGTGAGAAGTGCCTCGATTCGCCCACACTTAGTGCAATACTAACTCATCGCTTCGCTCCTCGATCGCTCCGCTCCTCAGCGAAGCCCCGACAAACGCATATTTCCGAACTTGCTCGATATGTTCGTCGGCGGAGTTAGTCAATCGGGCGAAGAAAGTAGAGTCACGGCCTCGCGGGAGATGTCAGAGGAACTCAATCTATCGTCTCCGTCCTCCCTGTCGGAAAAACTCTTCACCACGACGATTTGCACATCCTACAACCGCTGCATCGTCGATTGCTTCCAATATGACATAGCTCCCTCAGAATCGTCCAACATTATCTTGCAGGAATCAGAAGTGCAGTGGGGAGGTTTTATGGACGAAAAATGGATCAATAGCGCAGTAGACGCGGGCGCTGCAGATCCTGACATAATACAACAGTTGAGGTGAGCATGTCATTGGCCACTCACTATCACAGCACATGATTCTAATTCGGCGCTTCGCTCCTCGGCTCGCTCCCCCACTCCCTACGCTCGTCGCAGGGATATGAAAATCAATAATAATGAAAACGAATGGGTTCCTGACGGAAAGTTAGTTTGGCAGGCATGGCAGGCTCATCATCAAAAACCAAACAACCAACAAAGAAAATAGACCCTTATCATCTAATTCACCTTCTTCTTGTTATTTAATTTCCCTTCTTCTTGTTCCTGATCCTGTTGGCCTGCTCAAAATCTGAGTCTTTCCTACCACTGCCCTCTAGCAGGTCCATCTTCAACTGGTGATTTAATTGCGATTCCTTTACCTCGATCTTGGCGAGAGTAACGGCATACTTCGCGAGCTTCTGCAGCTTGAGCTCAATTTTGTGTTTGCTCTCATTCACGGCTTGTATGGTTGTGTAGCCGATGTTGTGAGGGTCGATGTCAGAGATAACATCTACGGCCAAATTTGATATTAAGTTCTCGAGTTCTGCGGAGGAGAGTATGTTGTTTCGCGTTTGTTGTTAGAGCAATGACGAAATTCCCCCCCCCCCCCACGCACACCACCCACCTTCTTTGTCTTTCGGGTTGATTAATGTTGAGAGAGCAAACGAAACCGCCTCTGTGGCCTGCGCGGTGATTTGCTTCCGCACCTCGGTAATCATAATGCGTCTGTTTGCGTCTACGGATTTATCAATCTTCCGGAAAAGTGTCAAGCTCGCCTTGCTCGGAACCATGTTTCCACTCGTGATATCGCACTCTGCGTTGTGGGCAACCCACTCCATCCGGTCGATGCCACCAGAGAAGTCCAGGTCCAACCGTGCCATGGTCTGGCGGATGATGTCGTCCTTGGGCTCCCTTGTACCTTGCTCTTGGTGCACCCACATCAGGCACTTGAGCTCGGCTATATCGATGTGCCCATTGTGATCAGTGTCCATGATCGACACGCTCAGCCAAGGCACGATCATAGCGCGGAAGGCCTTCAAGTAATAGTGACGCAGGGTTGGCGTTAGAAGACGGCGTTGGCGTGTTGTGACGTTGAAATCCCAACAGTGTTACCCGCTCACCTGCTCCTTCACACCGCCTTGCCCCCTCTCGTCCAAGCCGCCGTTCTCTTTCAGCAGCTTCATGACTTCGGACATTTCAGTTTCAGTGGCGGGGAAATTCAAGTTGGTAAGAATCTCAAAGAATTGGGCCTGAGTGATGGTGTCGGATTCCTGGTCTTCTACCTTCAGGAATTGCTCATACGCACTGCTGACAGCATTCAAAAGTTCCTCCTGTATAGCAGTGATAAATCTCGCCTCTATGAACTGGTTCAAATACTGCGTTATGTCCTCCTGGTGACCGAGCCACTCCTGGAACTCGTGCATCTTTACCTCTCCACCAGCGGGCGACACATCCCTGAAGCAGCGCCTGATGAGCGTGAGCTCACAGCCGTGGTTTGGGTGCTTCGTCTTAGTCACCTTGTGAATGGCCTCCGTAACACACTCAAAGAGCATCTCCATCTCAACTCTGTTCAAACAGTTATTGTTATCGAAGTCAAAGAGCCCGAAGAGAGCCTCAACCTTGCTATCCAAGCCCTTCGTCTCATCTTCGCTGAAGATATAAGCCGCTGCAAAGGTTTGAAAAACTCGGCCCTTGAACAACTTGTGGTGAGGTACGGAGTCATGGAAAATGGGGCCGAATACATCGTCAAACTCTTCCTGAGAAAGGTGGAACTGAGAGTTACCGAAGAAGTCCAGGAAGGTCTCCCGACACTCAGCCGCCTCCGCAAACGTCACTATTCGTTGCGTTAGAATTTCCAAATGCAGCGATGGCAGGGATAACAGGTGGAAGCTAGGCTGTGGGTGCAAACGTACCTTGCTTGTATTCATGAACCAAACCATCCGCGATTGTCTTCTTTGTACCGCTACCAGACTTCAATTTAGAGCTTCCATCCTTCCTCTTGAAGCCCCTTGAGAGCTCGCGCTTTGAGGAGTTGGCTTGTCCCATGGCAACGAGGTTGGACTTGTGAGGGTTGGGGGAGGAGTTAGGAGGTGAGAGGAAATTAGGTTGGGGTCGGGATAAAAGCCGACGGTAAAGGCTGGGCTCAAGTTTGAGTAAGTTGACAACGGTCGCCGGTCGTTGCTGTCTTCGATCGTTGGACAAGGCGGAATTTGTGCTCTTTGAAAGATGGGTGAAAATATTGGAGAGTCGCTGGAACTCACACAGAATATAATTGAAAATCGATTGACACTGTTAACATCTGGCGGGGTGCAGCAACCCCCCTAACCGCTTCCTACAGTAACGATGAGTTACAAGCCTATCACGAAGGGCGCCCCCACCACAATGCATCCACAGATGAAGATCAGTCCAGGCGCAGAAGCACTTATGAATGCTGAGCGCGCCGCCGCCGACTGGGCAATCCGACATAACTTATATGTGCTCTTTCGGAGTAGTTCCTCGTCATCTCCAAATCCTGACTTCTGTTCGCGGGTAGGCCCAACGTCCAGATGCTTCTGCGGTTGCCCGTTTTCAGAACATGCAATCAAAGGCAAGGGAAAGAGCTCCAAGTGTAGGAACTGCGCTGGCTGCAGACGGTTCCAGTTCATCTTTTCGAGGCCCGAAGAAGTCGGTGACGACTACCTACCTCGGCGCAGAGGATTCAACATGAACACCTGGCGCGCTAAGTGTCGGTGTGGCCATTCTCACGAGGAGCACTGCGGACCGAGAGGGACGACTGCATGTACTGCTTGCGGTTGCGGGAGCTTCGACAGCAATTTCCTGTGTCTAGTTTGTGACAGACACTGGGAAGAGCACGATACCGTCTTTGAAACTGGGGAGGAAAGGTTGGATGAGGGCCTCCCAGTTGGCAGCGATTTCATACCTCTCAGTGAGGCGCCAAGCCTGCAGAGCGAAATTTTTGGCGCCGGACAGAAATCGGCATCGCCGGAGGTTTTGCTCGAAAGCGGAGCGATTAGTGTGAGCGCATACCACGATATGATTAAAGGCATGGACGGGTTGGCAGTCGCCTCAGCTAGCAATGGCAGCGTTGGAATGCGAGTGAAGCCAAGTGCTGTTAGGGTCAACCCGAAGCAGCCCAAAGGCAAAGGAAAAGCCGAGAGGAGTGTGAAGCTTTCCCACATTACTTCAGGAGGGACAAAGACGGGAAGGGTCCTTAACAGATGGGGAAAAACGGAAAAGTAATAATAGATATGCATATGTGACGAGATATAGAAATTATGATGAACCTTTCATGACAAAAGCCTAATTCATTTTCATCAATTTAACTGACGCGATGCTGCCCTGTTGGCGCCAGGTACTATAGGCCATGATGCCGCTGGTCCAAGCCGTGCACTCTCCAATTCCTCCAGTGGGGACCGCATGCACCCGGCGCCCCGTCTCGATCTCTGCAATATCAATCAGCGAATCATCACCACACGACGAAACGTACTTGGAGTCGGTGGAGAATGATAGGGAGCGGACGAGGCAGTTGAGCCTGTTGAGGAGTGAAGGAGGGTTAACAATTACAAACGGTAGATTTGGCTTCAGCAGCATCAGCAGCTTCTCACCTTCCCACAGTCCTAACGCAGGCCAACTCCTTCAAATCCCAAATTCCAACCAGCGCGTCCCCACCACCAGTACCCATCCACTTGCTGTCCGGCGAAAACGCGACCCCGTAGACGTTGCCGGTGTGCGCCACCAGGCTGTGGACGAGGGTGTATTTTTCCTTCACGTCGAAGAGCTTGACTGTCCCGCGCCCCCCAGGCTCTCCGCCGCCCACAAACAGGTGATCGCCCTTAGGTGAGTAGGCCAGGGTGCTGATCTTGTCCTCGCTGCCGTCGAGGCCGAGCTTGACAGGCTTCATGGTTCGCCGGTCAATATGCCAGACCTCATCATCTTCGGTGCCGCAGGCCACGCCGCCACCGCCCACAGCCAAACTCAAGCCGACGCCGCCGACCTTGACCTTGTCCCCCCTCCCCCCCCGGGGATCGAAGTAGGCCACCTTCCCGTCGTGCCCAGTAGTGACCATTCTACCGCTAGCGTCTCCAACCTCCCAAGCGATTGACTCCACCCCCCCAGCATTCGCTGTAATGACATCCCCCCCCGCCCCGACACCTCCCTGCGAGCCGCCCGAGATCCTAGCCACGTCGTACGACCTCACCATTCCATCGCTACCGGCCAGGGCCAGAGTGTGGCCTTGGCTCTGCTTGCCGCTCTTGGGAGAGAAGGCAAGCATGGTAACATGAGGGAGCGGCTGCTGAGGGGAAACATTCACGTAGCTGCAGTCGGCGAACTTCGGGTCGCTCACCACCCCCTGCATCGCCTTCTCCTTCTCCTTAAAGATTGCGTCGTGCTGATTGCCCTGGGGGTGGCCACCGCCCGCATTGTAGTTGCCACGACCTCCTCCGCCTCCTCCATCTCGTCCGGGACGCCACGAATTCGAGGGTCCAGGGCCCATCTGTCCCCCGTGGAAGCCCCCACCACCGCCCCCACCGCCGCCCCATCCGCCGCCACCGCCGCCTTGGGGCCGTCGTGACATTTTATTAACGTTGTCTTTGTGAGAATCAAAGTGTTTATTTCCCAGCATCTTTCAGGTTTTAATTGTAGGTCCTTGAACGCTCCCACATGCACTCAGAGCGCTCAGACTGACTCTTGAGTACACATTTACTACTCGTGCCTTGACAATTGATTCCAAAGCTCTAATTATTGATAAACTTAAAAAATCCCCCTCCGGAATTGCCGCCGCTCTTTACAGCTCTAACTCCCTCTCTCCCTCCACCCCTACAGCTGGAAATGGTGCTCGCTGACACTACGAATACTGCTCCCCCCCTAACCTCGTCGACGAATAAAATGACCAGTTCCCCCGCCGTTCAGGCTGCTCACTATTTCAGCACTCAAACCTCTGATAGTTTCATTGCCGCCAAGGCGCTTTTGGCCAGCAATGATATGGAGGGTTGCATGTCCCTCGTGGAGGGCATGATCAAAAGCACGCTCGAGGCTCACGGGAACGACGAGCTGAGCCCAGCCCTGGGTCCTCTGTATTACTTGTACGGGACGACTCTGTTGTACACCGTCGAGGACAGGTGAGGAGAGGATGAGATGAGAATGGGTGCTGCTCCGCCGTCGCCACGGCATGGTAACAACAACGCTCTGATACTAACCGCAATAAACCCCGCGCAGTACTGACGCCATCTCCATGATGAGCCCAGAGGACCAGGAGGAGGCCCGCACTGCAGTAGAGGAGGACAAGGAGATTGCCTGGCAGAACCTCGACACGGCCAGGAACCTTTGTGAGAAGATCATCGCCGAGGGAAAGGCCGACGGAGACATGGCCAAGTCGCTCAACCTCGACCTCGCCATGATTCACGTGCGCCTGGCAGACTGCAGCAAGCAAAACGGCAGGTACCGCGACAGTCTGGGCGACTATGCCACTGCCTTGCAGCTCCGCATCGCCTGCCTCGGGCCTTACAGCCAAAAGGTTGCCGACACTAGGTACTCCATGGCTGGGGCCTGCACGAGCTTGGCGGCTGGCGAGGAGGAGCTCATCGTCGACGGAGTCGAGGAGACGAGGCCCCTTACCGAGGAAGAGAAGGACAAGTACAAGAGGGAGAGCGTGAAGTACTACCTAGACTGCGGAATTTCCTTCGCGGGCATGGCGGCGGACCAGGCCAAGTGCGACCCCACGTTCAAGGCAATTCTCGACGACGACGATGACGACGACGACGACGACGCGCCTGTCCGCACGCTCAACACCCCTGCCGACAAACTCAAGGCCATCAGGGACTGCATCAAGACCATGCCCTTGTTCAAGCCCTACCCTCCCAAGCCCCCGGCTGATGCGACCGATGACGTCAAGGCCGCCTGGGAGGAGGAGAAGCGAAAGCTCGAGAGCACGTGGACTGACGACGAGAGCGAGTTCATGTTCTGCTTCGAGATGGTCGACGAGATGATCGAGTGCTGTGAGGCTGCTGACGAGAACCTCAAGGTTTTGAACCAAGTGGCGGAGAACAAGAGGGAGGGAGAAGCCGCAGGAGACGAGGGAGGGGGGTTTGAGGACGGTACCACGATAGGTGAGTCATGAGTAGTTATGAGTTATGAGTTGTGTATAGGGTACGAAGCGCTCTCTAACTCACTTCTGGCGGACAGGATTTGGAAATGCTAGTGACAACGCGTCCCTCCCGACTCCCCCCCTGGCCACTGCCACCGCCACCACCACCGCCACCGTCACCACAACCACCGCCACCACCACCACCACTACCGCAACCCCCAACCCTGCCCCCATGATGGTAGTGAAGAAGAAGAAGAAAATGGCACCCACCTTAGTCTCGACGGATGCACCAGCTGCGAAGAAAGCCAAGGTTGAAGTTGAAGAGAAATAAATAAAATAAGAAAAACGAACGGCATTTTCAATCGAATCATGTACATCATTGCCATCTACGTCTGTATATCGCACTTCCCCTTCGGAACCGTCATCTGGCAAGCCTTGGCCTTGCGTCCATTCACCAACACAGTGCAAGTTCCACAATCACCGTTGTTGCAGTTGTACGGTATCTTCACGCGGGCCGCAGCCGCCACTACTTTGATCTTTTGGCCCACCACAGCGTTCTGTGAGGAGGTTAGACAAGACGACATGAGAAACCCCGACACCCCCTCCACCCTCCATTACGCACCTTGCATGCCTTCCCGTTGATCGTCACACTATCATTCACCTTCGGACCGTTCTTCAGACCCGCATTCTGCTTCGCACCCAAGTCCTCGTTGGCGAACGCCTTGTCAAAGAAGCCAAACAGAGGTTCTGATCGAGCAAGACAAGGACGCTGAGTTGGTAACGCCAAAAAAGCCTTTGATGAGGTTGTGAGGGCGAGGAGGAGGCCCAATAGCAGGATTTGAGAAGAGTGCATACTTCTACTACCGATAGACCTTAATTAGTGGGACGGAACGCAAGAATTACTTTTCGGATATTTGGCTGATTTTGGTGTGATCCTTCTTCCCCACTTTATCTCCAGTTATTTCTCGTACCATGTCGAAGGAGTCCGCAAATGTGCAGGTGGTGGTGCGCCTTAGACCCATGAACGACAGGGAGAACACCCTCGACACGCTTCCCGTCGTTACGGTAAGTTTTGTGGGCTCTGATCACAATAAATAAATACGACCGTTAATATGACCCCTTTAACCCCATATTTCTCCGATTTCAGGCGTCTACGGCTGAACGTTCAATCACCGTGATCAAAGGTTCTGGAAGCCGCCAGCAACGTTCTAGTTATGAGTTCGACAACGTCTTCGGAATGGTGAGAAACCATCATCGATCTAGCCCCAGCACAGTCTCGGTGTGTGAGCCTAATCCCCTCCACTCCCCCTAACCCCCCCCCGCAGTACTCCACCCAGGAAGAGGTGTTCAACAGCACCTTGAGACCCGTCATCAAGGATGTCCTCAACGGCTTCGAATCCACCGTTTTCGCCTACGGTCAGACCGGCACCGGTAAAACGCACACCATGGAGGGATCCATCACTGAGGAGCAGCAGCAAGGCATCATCCCAAGATCTGCCGCTTCGATCTTCGAACAGCTGAAGGACGAGTGCTATATCTCGCACGAGGTCACTTGCCAGTACCTCGAAATTTACAACGAGGAGCTTTGCGACTTATTCGTCGACAACACCAAGAAGAAGGAGCAGGAGAAGGTGAGAGGCTGCACTTCAGAGCTCAAAAACATTCACATTCACCCCCCCCCCTCACCCCCCCCCCCCCAATATCCCACAGCTCTCCATTATGGACAGCAAGGGCGGGGTGTTTTGCGCCGGCTTGAGTAAGCAGCCCGTCTCTTCTGCCGCCGACGTGCTTACGCAGATGGAGAAGGCCCGCACCCAGAGGAGGATCGGCGAGACCAAGATGAACAAACAGAGCTCCCGATCCCACTGCCTCTTCACCCTTAACGTCAAGGCTAAGAAGCAGTACCCCGACGGCGTCATGGAGGTGAACGGAAAGCTCCACATGGTCGACCTCGCCGGAAGCGAGTGCGCCAAGAGCGCCTCCATGGACAAAGCCGACAAGGCCTCCGCGACCCGCGAGAGGGAGCGCATGAACATCAACAGGAGTCTCCTCACGCTCGGTAGAGTGATTAGCTGCCTGAAAGAGCAGTCCGAGAAGAAAAACTCCAACGTCAGGGTCCCTTACCGCGACTCGAAGCTCACGAGAGTGCTGCAAGAGAGCCTAGGAGGAAGGTGCAAGACGGTGATCATCGCCACCTTGTCCCCCAGCGTCAGCGCGATTGAGGAGAGCATCTCTACGCTTAACTACGCCCAGTCCGCCAACAGTATCGTCAACAAGCCCGTCGCCACTTCTTACCTGAGCGTGGGTGGCGGCAGCGGCACCGCTGGCTCCATGGGCAAGCAGGCCGAGGGCGGAAGTCAGTCCCTCGAACACTGGCACGAGATGGAGTGCCGCTTACAGTACATGCAGGCTCAAGTAGAGGAAGCCCAAGGCGCCCTCGCCAGGAAGCACATGCAGCAGCAGGAGATCGTCGCCCGTGCCGAGGCCGCCGAGAAAAAGAGCGAGGAGCTGACGGAGAGCCTCAAGGAGACCCAATTACAGCTCTCGAAGAGTTTCTTCTCGCTCAAGAGCACGCAGAACACCGAGGAGAAGATGAGTGAAGTCGTCAAGGCCCTCTTCAGCACGCTTAAGGCGAGCGTTTGCGACGGCAACACGCTTCACGCTTCGCTGTCCAGCAACATTGAGCACGAGAAGGAGTGCCGTTCGCAGGCCAAATCTTTCTCCACTTCCGCTTCCGCCCTCACGGAAGAGGTCAAGCAGGAGATCATGTCCTTGAACGAGGCCGTCACCAGCCACCTTAACGCATCCCTTGCGTCTTCCAATGCCACCTTCGAGCGTCAGACAACTAACCTCGAGTCGGTCGCCAAGCTCAACTCCTCGGTGAAGGAGAATGTCTCCTCCTTCAAGGTTAACGCAACCTCCGTCCTCACTGACGACGTCATGACCGTCTGCTCCAACATCCAGAACTCGACCGAGGAAAAGGTCAACGCCATCGTAAAGACCTTCGAGGACGGAGAGCGTCTCCTCGAGACCGAGATCGACCAGGGAGTCAAGGAAGCCGAGTCCAAGGCCGAGACCCTCAGCAGCGCGCACACGAGCACCTTCACGTCAAAGTGCGATGCAGCCCTCTCAAAGGATACCGACACCTTGAAAGCCACGGCAGCCACCCTGAACGGTATTCAGTCCAACCTCTCCTCTGCCCTCGAGGCGACCAACGAGAAGAAGGCGACCATCGTTTCCGAATTGGACACCCTCCTGGTCGGCCTCTCCGAGAAGCTCGAATCCCAAGCTGGTGCTCTGACATCCGATTGCGACGGAATCACCTCCACCGTAGAGAAAGCGGTCGCTCACTACGAAGAGACCAACCCCCACGCCGAAATGGGCAAGGAGACCGCCGCTCTGCAGTTGAGCACCACCAAGTTCGGAACTGCCATGGCCACCAAGATCGAGCAGCAGCAGGCCCTACTCGAGGAGCAGAGGAAGCAGTTCCTCCAGCAGAAGGAGGAACAGCTTGTTGCTCAGCAGCAGTTTGTTAAGAACGTCATGGATAGCATGGCCTCACTCATGGCTGAACAGAATAAGAAGCTTGGAGAATTGACCGAGAACACCTTTGCCACAGCCACTGCCACCAGCGACGACGTCACGGCTTCGATCGAGGAGACTAACAGCACCGCATCAAACTTCGTCTCCTCCGCCTCGTCGGCTTTAGGCAAGGTGCAAGAGCAGGTCAACGTCGGTCTCGAGGTTGACAAGTTCGTTGTTTCTACCATGGATTCCGTCAACGCCACCGTCAAGAACATCTCAAAGACCACGCTTGCCCTCAAAAACGAGATTAACGAGGTAAAGGAAAGCGTTCAGAAGCAGTTGGACGCCAATGGTGAAGTTGATTCAGAGTTCCAAGAGACCACGAGCAAGGTCAGCGAGGAGGTCGAGGGAGTCAGCACCGCCCTCACTGGTGACATTACGAGCACCATCGCCGCCAACCTCGAGGAGGTCCAGACCGCCGGAAAGCAGGCAATTAGCTTCGGCGTCGAGACAATCAAGGATACCATCTCCAACATGAACACCATGAAGGATCCCAGGGAGAACGTCAGGGAGGAGGTCGTGGACGGAGCCAAGAATATCATGAGCGAGATCAAGACTGGCATCGGAGGCGTCAACGACGTGGCTACCAAGGTTGTGACTGACATAGAGGCCATGAGCTCAGGCGCGGACGAGGGACTAAGCAAGACGGAGGCATTGCTCGCAGCCGAGATTAAGCAGGCGAAGGTTGACTTGGAGGCTACTGACTCCGCCGTTGGCGAAGTCGTCGCCAAGGTCCAAACGAGCGCCGAGGTCGAGGTCGGAGGAGTCGAGAAGATCAAGGAGGGCATCGTGCACTACGTCAATGAAATTGTGAAGTGCGAAGAGGAGGTCGAGGATGTAAAGAGCAGGAAGTTCTACGACGTTGACGAGGCTGTTTATGAAACCCCTTCTAGCGAAGATATTACCGCAGCCTTTGGAGACGGGGAGGGGGAGATCGTTGAGAGTGGCGAGGGCATGCCCCCCGTCAAGGTGCCCGTGTCCGTGGGTATCGCCACTTTGATGAGCATCGATGAGCGCGTCCAGATGAAACAGAAGGAAGTCGCAGCCGCGAGAAAGCTCGAGATGGGCCAAGAGAACGAGAAGAAGGGAAGCATGGAAGGAAAGGCCCGCAGGAGGAGCAGTATCAAGCCCGGGGATTCCGTTCTCGCCGACGTAAGCTCCGAAAAGTTGAATTCTCCGAGTAGGAAGAGCTTCGGAGGGGAGAAGATAATGTCTGTCAATTCGCCCAAGAGAGGCAGGGGAGCAAGGGCTACGTCTCCCAAGCGCGGCAGCGGAGGGGCGAGAAAGATTTCGCCGAGGCCTAGCACCGCCGGAGCCAGCTTTAGTAAAGGTACCGGAGGTCCAGCCGCAGCTGGAAAGACCAGGAGGACGAGGAACGCCGGGGTCGTCGCAGGCAGTAAGGATTGTTGAAGCAGAGAGAGAGAGAGAGGGAGATGACGGGGGATGGGGAAAGTGGATAATTGGGCAAAAGGTTTATTTAGCTTAGTAAAATTTATGATTTTGGTGTCAGATTGACGTTGTCGTCAAATAATTGTTTGAGCTGGGCTACTCTCTCCTTCTGCAGCTGGGCACTGTCCGATCTATCCTTCTTCCAATCTTCCATGTTTAGCTTCCTCATCTTTTGTTGGCAGACCAGGACGAGGATCTCCAACAAATCGGGATGAAACTTCACAACTTCCAAATAATTCTCACGACTCAATTTAAATAGCACCGTGCTGTTATCAGCCCCAGTAGTGTACGTTAGCGGCTCAAGGCAATTACTGATCAAGCCCTCACCAAAAAATGAGCCTGGCTGACACTGCCCTAATTTCTCGCCGTCGCACGTAATCTGCACGGATCCCGACTTCACGAACCACAACCCAGTGGGGAGGTCTCCCTCCCTGCAGATGATTTCCTCAGATGTGTGCCACTCCGGTACGAGTTTCGAGGCGACATTATCCTGTAAATTTTTCGGGAAGAAGGAAGCGTTGAATATTGGGTTTTTACTTAACAGAGAGCCAGCCTCTGCGAATCGTAGTTTTCGCTTGAGAGAATCGGGTAGCGCCGATAACAGGGATTTCTCCGAATACATCTTCAAGCCGTTAAGGCTCTGGTGCTCGTCGTTTCCAAATCGTAATCTCAGGTACTCCAAACAGTCGAGGCGAATCTGACTGTCAATTGCCCGGTGGTTGAAATACGCCTCGAGCTCATTCATATACGCTGTGAACGTCGCGTTGCTTGAGTCGAGCGAGAGAAGGACTGCTGTCAGACTTCCCACGATGCACGCGAATAGCGAGGCTCCGAGGCTCATCGAGAAAATGATCGCCCATAATTCCGGGAGCGTTTCCGGCGGGTACACTCCGTATCCGATGCAGAGCATGTGCGACAACGACATGAAGAGCGACCAGCTGTATTGAGTGCTGACCATTTCATCCTCCAAATCCATTAATCCCACCCACGTTTGATCTCCGAAGGACTGGAGCGACGCCACGAGAAACAATAAGCAGGCGTTCCAATGCGCGAATAGTAAAAGTAGGAAAAGTAGCTTGACGACGCGGACGTACCCAGTGTGAAAAGTCGAGGCGTAGCCCTTTGTATAACGGAATAGACGGGGTAGGCGCAGAAGGCGGATGAGCCTGAACATCCGAAGGATGCGGATGATCTTAGGGGCCTTGGAAATAGAGGTGGAGGATTCGTCGGTTAAGAACGCGAAGTAGTCGACAGGGATAGAGGCGATACAATCATAGACGAAGGAGTTGTGGAGGTAGTGCTGGAACGAAGCTTTATCATCCATAACAATCCTGCCGTGGAATTCAAAGCCAGTTCGGAAGTTGATGAAAATATCGACGATGAAGAAAGCATCAAATATGCAGTTGACGATGAAGCCGGCGTTGACCTCAATCTCGGGGAAGAAAGCGATGTCCATCGGCAAGTCTATGCTAGTGTAAAGGATTACGGCCAGGGCCAGCAAATTCCAGCGGCGGCGAAAGTCACTAGCGGGATGCAGCATGTACGGAGAATGGTTCATGGAGTCTTCATCGAGCCTCTTGCTGGTTTCCCTACCTCCCCAGAGCCTCTTGACTACCACGGCGGTGGGAGAGAGAGGAGGAGGCGGAGAGCCTGAGTCGGTTGAGAACCGGTTCAGTCTCTCGCTTTGGGGGGAGGTGGCCTTTGCCGCCTCCATAAGCGTAACGCTGGGCTTGGGCTGATAGGGAGCTTGCGGAGGACCAGTTTCAACCGACAGGGGCTTCCTAGTGCTCCAGTTTGAGATCATGTTTTTGTGCGTTTGGTTTGTGTGGAGGTGTTTGACAGGTTACGCTGGAATATGAGGGAGGGGTACGACAAGCACAAAATTCAGAAATAACTACTCGTTGAGACGATGGGTCCGGTCGTATTTTGGCCGTGGGTTGCTGATATTCTATATATCCTAATTCCTTGAATCCTGTATTCCAAATGCATTCCAAACCAGGACAAAGCGAACTCCAAAGTATAACCCTTCGATTTTCGGCGCAAACAAGCTTTGGCCGTTGGCGATCCACATCCCCCCCCCTAATATTGCCTAGAAGGGGGTATGATAAACGATGCTTTGCAGGAGGAGAACGGATCCCCCCCAACATCTAAGTCTTTTAAGGCGCCGATGAAACCTAATTTTCCTCCTCCTGCCCCGCCGAAAGAGGAGAGGGACAACGTAAATGTCGACCGCGTGGCCATCCAACTGAAGCCTGTTCAATCCGCCCCGGATCCCAATCTTCACGTTATCGAAGACCCTTCCATCATCACCCCCGGAGATGCCGTCAAGGGAAAAATGATGACCAAGGCAAACCTCAAAAAGGCATTCACCTTCGGTGGTCGATCAACCTTGAACGAGAGCCAAAACAATACTGAAGAAAACGAGGACGAGGAGGACAGAAAATCTGACCTGGACACCTGGTTGGACGAGCCGGCTGCTGCCCCTCCAGACGACGATGGCGACGCCGAACAACACAACAAGAATACCCGTATTCCCTTTTATAAGAAGATGTCGTCAGGGATCCGCTCATCCATTTCCTCTAAAATGAGCAGCGTGCAGAGGCCCAGCTTCACACTCAATAGCAATAGTAATAGTAATAGCGCGGCCAGACGTGCCTCTGCCATGTTCTCCGAATTTCACAGGCGACACTGGCTGAAGAAGTCCGCCTCGATGCCTGCGAGGCGGAATTCGGTCTCAAAATACATCGCCGTGCACGACGCGCTGGAAGAAATGGTGAAGAGGAAGCTGGACAAGATGAAACTTCAAAGGGCCCTCTGCGCCAAGAATTTGACAGCTGACCAAAAGGAGGCCGTAAGAGCCTTCATGAAGGCGGCGGTGACGGAAGACGGCCAACACATAGTCATCGAGGGAGACAAGAACGTTTGTCGAGTTATGCACCCCTTCGAGGCCCAAGATGAGTGGCAAATGTCAGTTCTCGCGGGAGAGACCGTTTTCGTAAGGGAACGACTAAAGTCAGGGTGGTGGGCGGTAGCAAGGGTAGACAAAAGTACGAGAAGGATCTTGAAGGGAAAGAAGAACTCGGGGATCCTGCCAGGTCTCTGCTGCGACTGGAGCGGGAAGGTATACACCGAAGAAGTCAACTTGTGATAAAATTTTGTGTTGTACTATATCAAATCATTTCATTTTCCATTTATCTTAACGAGTTCTTCAGAGAAATCGCGCCGCTCAATTGCTTCAAAGCCAGCTTCAAAACCACCATATCCATCATCGTAATCTGCTCCCAACTAACCCTCCCCCCCCCCTCCACAACTTCAACTCCTTCCCTGACCTGCTCCGTCCCCCCGCCCCCCTTAATCTCCACGAACCTGCTCACAGCTTCCTCCCTGCGATAAAAGTTAGAACATACGTCAAACACACGGAGAGAAGTACTCCGCTTCACCATTCTCACCTCGCCCTCTTAATAACCTTAGCCTTCCTAGCCCTACCCCATTAAAAAGGTTAAAAAGCGACATTACATACATTATACGTTCCGTTAGAATGCTTGTTTACTTATATCCCCCTCTCATCTCTCCCCCTTCTCATTCAACGTACCTCCAAACCTTCCCTAAACCTCTAACCTCCAACCAAGTTTTAACCGCCTCCTCAACCCTACCAACTTTAACAAAAGCAAGGGTTAAATTGAATGTCGCGGTGAAATTATTTAGGGAGGATAACTTCTGTAATCGGCGGATTGCTTCGGAAGGATTCGAAGGGAGAAGGGTTAGGGATTCGTTCATTAGAAGGGTTGACTTGAGGCGGGAATTCTTTAGGGAGAGGTTATCAAGAATTTGTGAGGGTTGATTTTCGGTTGAGGTTGTGATTTTTTTTAGGTTGGAGGGGGAAGGTTTTTGAAGGTTTGAATCGAGGAGGAGGGACGCGTGGCATAATCTCATTGCGGAGAGGGTACGGACGTCGAAGGATGTGAGGGAGAAGGAGGAGATTGAAGCGGAGAGAGAAGAGAGGAGGGACGTAGCCTGGTGGTGGTTGTGGAGGCTGAGGTGGGCGCAGGCGAGTTTTAGTGTCCATTGAATTTTATCTGGGCCTGAGGATTCAGAGACCATCTTCTCGGCGGCTTGAGAATTTTATGGGAGTTAGAATGGCCGCGTTATTTTCTTTTTATAAGCTTTTCGACGAACCTTCTTTCGCTTTAATAAAGTTCCCTCGCTTAACCCCCTGTTCATAAACGACGTTTAAAATGTCCTTCCTAATCTACAACGAGCGAAGCGAACGAGCGAAGCGAGTCGCAATGGAAGGAGACGACCGTGGTGTTAGAAACTGGTCTCAGAAGTGTCATCGCTTACCGGTCCTCATATCAATAACACGTCCGCCCCCCCTCTCCCTCCCCCGTTTTTTCTCACCTCCCTTCCCTCCCTCCCCTCCGCCCTCAAAGTCCTCCCGTCAAAGTAGAACCTCTTCTCCCCTCCTCCCCCTCCCCCCCCCGCGTTTTCTACAGCGTAATCGTTGAGGGTCTCACAACCTTCTCCGTCGACGTGATCCAAGAAAACGCTTAAATTAATCACGGCTGTTGGGGAACCTTTTGAGGCGGAGGATTTTAAGTGGGAGAGGATTTTTGAGGGGGGGGAGGTGGGGAGGAGGAGGTGGGCGAGTAAAGTGGAGACGTGGGGGGAGGGGGGGAGGGAGGTTAGGGTGGGGAGGAGGGGAGGGGGGGGGGGGGGGGGGGGGGGGGGGGGGGGGGGGGGGGGGGGNNNGAGAGGGAGTCGGAGAGGTCGTTTAGGGCCGAGGGTAGGGAGGAGGAGGTCAAGGAGATTAGGGCCTGGGCGTAGTAAAAGTGGGGGGTTGGGGGGAGCGTCGGGGGGAGGAGGTAGGAGGGGGGGGGGGAGGAGGTGAAGTGGAGGATGAGGAGGGAGAGGTTCGAGGACAGGAGGGAGAGGAGGGTCAAGGGGTTTGGGAGGAGGGAAGTTTGGAGCGTTAGGAGGCAGGTGGAGAGGTTGGGATCTTTTTGTGGTGGAGGGGTGGGGAGGGCGAGGGCGGACGAGACGATGTAGGGTGTAAGGGTTGTCAAAGGGTTTGTTGTTGTGGTTGATGTGAGTGTTTCAAAGTAGCAGCGGGTGATGCCCGCGGATATGAAGAGGGTAGAGAGTTTGTTCGGGGGGAGAGGGTTTGGGGTAGACTGTGGTGTGGAGTCTGTTGGAGGTTTGCTTGTATTTATTTTTGCAAGCAAGGTTTGGAGGTAATTGTAGTAGCTTTTGTGGGTGGACAGGGCCTGTGCGGGAGGCGACGAGTTGGAATAATGAATAATGAATAATGAATAATGATACATCTGTCCAATCTTACGATATAAATTGCTCGTAAATTGCTCTCACCTTGTTGTAAATATTTTGTCTCGTCTCCTTCGACTGCGGGCTCTTCGAAGTCGACTTCGGGTGCACTTTAGCTCGTGCGTGAACATCAGCTATCTGCATTGATGATAGTAATATGCAGAGGTTCTCGTCTGCTAGTCTGAGGTACATACAAACCATTGACGGGATGTAATTAGGAGATGTTGTGTTAGGGGATGTTTGTCTGAGGGTTAACCAAACGTCAATAAATGTCTATATCTTACCTAGCCAACTCTGCCCCTTCCTCATCGTACAGTGTACTGTAGCAGCTTGCTGTTGTGTTTCTACATTGGTGTTTGTATTTGTTTAAATAAGATTCACAACGATCATAATCTTCACTCAAGAAGGATGATTGTATTGATGACATTGACATAGTACTAGAAGATGAAGGATGAAGATGAAGTAGAAGATGAAGAATGAAGGACTGGAGATGTGGAACCCTCTCGGAGGGAAGGATCGCACGAGTGTGAGCAATAACAATAGATTCCTGAATTTATAAGTCGACGACGACGTCTTATTTATAAACAATACTTATGCGAAGGCGAAGGCAAGCGCGTTGACGATGGAGTATGTGGGATTAGAACGTAATGTGGCTGCGAGAAGTGGACATAAATATAGGTCCTTATTTCCCAGAGACCATTTTTCTCCTTCTTTTCCTCCTTTTCTCATCGCCGTGCTACGCTTGCTTTTCTTCCACGCTTCCAAGCTTCAATATTAGTGAAAGTAAATCAACAATAACAAAACGCAAGCGTCTTTTCCATTTATAATAAAGCGCTAACCTGCATCCGATCCCGCCTCCTCTCCCTCCGTCTCTGATTCTATCTCCTCCTACTCCCTCCCGTCCTTCGACGTCCGTTCCCTCGCCACTTCCCTCACCTTCCCCATGGACTCCTCCAGCCACGACGACGATGACGAGTACATCTGGACAACAGGACCTCTTCAAGGCGACACGGTTGGCTCGGGAATAAAGGAAATAGAGAACACCTTAAAATGCCTCATCTGTCAGGGTTGGTTAAACGCTCCCGTCTCCCCTAAGCGTTGCGGTCACACCTTCTGTTCCCTCTGCGTCCGTTCTGCCATAACCCAGCGTCAATCGAAAGGAGGTAACGTCCATCCCATCTGCCCTATATGCCGCGACCCTATCGATCAGAGGGACTTGGTCCCAAATAGGTCCATGGCTGATTTGGTGGATAAGTTTAGAGGTTTGAGGGGAGTTTTAAGGGATAGGATTGTCGCTGGTTGCGTCAACGGGAATAGCAGTAGTAGTAGTAAAAGTGTCAGTGTCGTCAATGGTGGTCTGTGTGAGGATCGCCGGAGCAGCAAACGTCTCCGCAACAAAGAAGGATCATCAAGTCCATCACAATCCCAACCCTCCCAACCCTCCCAACCCTCCCAACCAGAACCGCAACCAGAACCAACCTCTTCATCCAACCCTCAAGGTTCCCCCTGCCTCCTTCCCCCCCTTCAAAAGCGCCCGCAACCCCTCCTCTATGGCGTCAAGAAAAAGGCACTACAAGAAATGTGCAGGGCTGAAGGTATATTATCCTCAGGATCTGAAACCGTTATGAAAGAAAGGATATTAAGGTAAGGGGTTTTCGGAGTGTCAAGGCAAAAAACTCCAACCTTGGCATCGCAGGGGTTTCAGACGTATGTTCTAACTTCAAACAACGACAACCGTTTCCCCGTTCAGCTTCGTAACCTTCTACAATTCCGAGTGCGACGTTGTGTCAACGTCCTCCCGACGTCAGAGGACAGTTGGGGAGCTCGCAGCGGCCTTTAACTTGGACGAGGCGACCCGCCATAAGCTTAAAATGAGGGAAGGAGAGAACGGTAATACAGGGGAGATGAGGGACTTCAAGAGGCTGAAGCAGAAGATAGAGGAGAACGCCAAGAAAGGGGAAGGGGAGGAGGGGACGAGCCACATCCACAAGGTCAACAAGCGGTTCGACGAGAAGATGAAGGGCGGGTTCGACAGTTTGATACAGCAGCTGAGGGAGAGGGATAAGGGGGGGGGGAGGAGGATGGAGTTCAAGCCGGAGGTGGGAGAGAGGCCGGAGGTCAAGAAGGGCGGGAGCGGAAAGGCCGTCGACAAGCCGAAGGCAACGGAAAAAACTCAGAAGACCCCAAAAGGTTCTTCTCCGGTTTCCTCGAATTCCGTGTCAGTCGGTTTCGTTCCCTCTTCGGTTCCGATTCCCGTCCCCCCCCCTCCCCCCCGTCCCTCCCCCCCTTCAGCGTCGCCGAGCGTCTCCCTAATCGGACCATGGACATGCGGAATATGTACCTTCCATAATTCTAATAGAACATACTCAGGGGCGAAGTGCGAAATGTGCGAGAGCCCAAGGCCTAACCCTATACAAGGAGGAAGGAGGACGAATAGGACTAACGTCAGCGAAACACTCACAATATAAATTGATAGGGCGTCACGATTATAAAGATTTTTGTTTTTGCTTTTTTGATTAGCGAACAATAGCGGGGGAGGAGTTTTTTTTTTAGGCTGAGACAAGGTTATTGCAACCCAGCTCCATCAACTGACTAAAATACATGCTGAAGTCATCCCTGAATTTCTTCTCGTCTTTAGCGTAAACCTTAACCCACTTCTTGAACTTCTGATCCTCAATCAAAACAATGTCACTCGGGAGCATCATCAGACTCCCTCCCTTCCCGTTTGAGTATTGAAAAGGACCGTCCCACTCTCTAGGCGTCCATTTAACATCGCACAATAATTTAAAGTAAGAATTATTAAACGTTGTAGGCGTAGGACTCCAAGGACCGTCATAACCACTAGCGGACGTATGACAACGACCGAGAGCGTGAGCGCCGGATAGAGCCACGATCGCGCGATCGTCGAAACCCATGCGGGAGAATATTGTACGGAGGTGGGTACTGTCGGATTTGTCGGAGCCGGGAGGGCCGGAGTCGGCTGCGGGGAGACGACCGTTTGGAGTTACGGAGGACTCGCCGGAGTCGGAACGGCCGGAACGCCAGGGGATGGGAGGACCGCCTAAGGCTTCGACGGCGACGGAACCGCCGAGGGTGTACAGGTCGGCGTAGCTTATTTGGGGGTGCCTTTTGTGGATTTTCTCCATCCACGGGACTGCGGTTACGGCTAGGCCCGCGTTGGCTCCGTGGAGGAGTTCCGACTTGAAGCGGATCGTGCCGCCAGAGGATCCGCCGTCTTGCGACATCTTAGAATAGGTGCCGGAGGAGTGCCAGGCGAGGCGGATGAGGGTGGGGCCCTTGTTCTCGTCGCTCTTGATCATGTTCAGGATGTCGTTTCTGATTGCTTCAATCTCTTCCTTTCCTGCGACGGGGGTTTTGGAGGCCGCGATGGAAGGTTGAGGGTTCCCCAAAAAAGTAATGGCGGCCTGTCTCGCGGGTTAGGAGAAAGCGAAAGTAAGTGAAATATAATTGTAGTTGAAACACTCACAGTGCCCGGTATGATTTCTTTTAAAATGCTTCTTCGGGACGAAAATTGGAAGTTCCAGCCCTCAACATGGGGAAATACCAAGAACACAAAGAGGACGAAGGAACGGATCGACATTCTAGCTGCGGGGAAGGTGTTAGAAACCGTGCGTCAAGTTTACTTATCTCACTCTCCGACTCCGACTCCGACGCGAGGTCATTATAAGTATGCACAGCGCACGGCATTGAATTCGGACGAAGGAAACCGCCTTTAACGAGACCGCCAATCCTCGGGGGGAGAACGAAGAAAGCCGCAGCCATGAAATTAGACTTACATGAATTTTGAAAATGTGCTGCTTTTGAAGTTGGGATTGAAGTTGGGGAAGCGGAAAATTTGAAAAGCCAAATAAGCGAATATTTCTTTTTAGCATCCCCCCCCCCTTCCTTCCTCAGAATGATCCCTTAAAATTCGTCTTCCTCCTCTTCGAGTTCTGCCTCGATTTCTGCCGCGATTTCTTCCTCGGTCTTTTCCTCTTCGTCTCCCTTTTTCTTCTTCTGGTTGGCCTTGGCGTACGCGTCGTCGGGGTACCGGAGGCCCTTGACGGCGTCGGCGTGGGTGTTCAGGCAGAAGGTGATGCGCCTGTGGAGGGCCTCGGCAGGCTCGGTGGTGCTGAGGACAAAACCATCTTGGGGTTAGAATTGCCAACACTAATTAATATACCACCCTCAAACACCAACGAGCTTTAATAAAAGCCTCACCTGTACACGTCCACGAGCTCGTTACTCTGGAGGTACCCCTCCTTGTGGTTGATTACGCCGTCGATGACGCCGTCCCGGATGGCCTTGGCGACGATGTACTCCGCCGATTTGGCCGACCCTAGGCTCAGCCTCTCTGCGATGTCCTTGAGGTAGATCCTGGAGTACGAGATGTTGAGGCGGCGGAGGCCGGCCTTGACGACGTTGTGGGCGAGCCGGTTGATGAGGGTGTCGGTGCCGTCGGCGACGAAGGTGGGCTGGTGCTTGGAGGCGATCTTGTTGAAGGTGGTGAGGTCGCCCTGGCGGACGGCGGCTGTGAGCTCCATGTATGGGAGGAGGAGTGCGCGCATCCCCTCGGTGAAGAAAATGTCCCTGCTCGGTATCTCTCCCATCAGGAGCTGCACGATGATGAGGAGCTTCTGGACGGCGACGCGGAAGGCGAGGCCGGTATTCTCAGGGGCCTTGCGGAGGGACTGGGAGAGCTTGCTGAAGGAGTCCGTGTATTCTAGTTGGAGGGCTTGGATTTTTCCCATGTAGTACAGGTAGCGGACCAACTGGTTGTTGCTGCGACCGAGTGTTAGCGAGACCGAGGGAGCGAATATATATATATGAATGAATAACGAATAACGATGCTCTCACCTCGCGTTCTCCGGGAACGTCGCATTCTGACTAAGTTTCTTCGCCTGATCGATCAGGTTCCCCTCCAGCAAATCCCTCAGCATGAGGTTGAGGAGTGTGGCCTGAACGTCAACCGCCCTTGAGAGGCACGCTAGACGGTGAGCGTGTACTAGCTCGTTGCGGACTGTGGACTGGGCTTGGGGGGAGGCCGCGGAGGCGGCGAGGGAGCGGAAGCGGTAGAGGCGGGCGATTAGGGGGCTGAGGATGGGGGGGGTGAAGGTGGAGTTGCTCTGGCTGGCGGCCTTCCCGACGGCGGCGAGGGCGGAGCCGGAGAGAGCGAAGGCGGCAGAGGCGTCGGAAGAGTCGAAGAGGAGGGAGTTTATAGCGAGGGATAACAGCCAGGAGGATATGGCGGGGAGGACTAGCGGGTGGGGAGGGAGGGCGGAGCAGGAGGACGAGTCTTCGAGGGGAGCTTCGGAGCCGGTTTCCATCGGCTATTTTTGTTTAATTTTGGTGGGGTGAGTTTTGGGTTGCGACTGCTTTGTGATTTGTGTGCGCCTCACCTTGCTAGACTCTATGACTGCGGTGATTTCACTATTGTCCGGAAGCACTCTCCTCGCCCCATCGACGAGGTTCCCATAGGACAGCTTGCGGCACTTATTGACTGCAGAGGAGCTCAGCCACCTGCGCACGGTTCTGCCTGCGCCGCTGGGGAGAGCCTTGATGGGGGGACCTTTCGAGTCAACGGAAGGGAGGCCGAGGAGGGAGCAGAGGCGGAAGGCGGCGGCGTCGATTGAGGGGAGGGGAGGCTTGGGAGGGGCGTCGTCCTTGGAGGGAGTGGGGGGAGGGGGCGGGGACGCCTTGGCAGGCGATTTTGTGTTGACCACTGTGGTTGATTGAGAGGGTTAGATTTAAGTTGAGGGTTAGGAGTGAATGCTTGTGTGTGGATTAGGACAAGAGTGGGGGGAGGGCGGCGGACGTAATGGTTTGGGACGTCATGGTGGTGGATAAATGGTGGGATAACTTTGAAAAAAATGGAGAGTCCGGCAGCACTGAAATTGACGATTTTGAAATGGAGACGCGCGGAGTATGGGTTTGGTGGGCCGGAAACGTGGTGATTTCCGTGAAGGAGAGTTGGAGGCTGGGCGCTGAATGTGTGGGGGAGCGGCTTACTTGTCTTTTTGAAAAAAAGGCGATACCAGGGAATTGACAAAAAAGGGAGAATGGATTTAATTTACTACGATTAAATTCGAACACGATTTTTTACTTGCAAACATATGTCCGCATTTTCTCACGAATCCAGCCGTCCGCAGCCGCAGGACCCCCATACCTTCCCCGAACCAAGGCCCGAACCAAAGGCCCAGGACCAGAGCGTCCTGGACATGATTTCAAGCCCTCATCCCCAGTTCTACACGCGCCTCTTGAATCTGAACAGCAGGCTCGGCCCCAAGGCTAAGGTGAGAAACCGCGAGGAGCGGAGCGACATGCTTTTAACGTTAATTATTCTATCTAACTTGAGTGAGACGTGCGCCACACCACCTCGCCACCTTTTCGCACATGCCCTCCTGAAAATTGTTTTTCCGCGTCCAGGAATATAACAGGCTGAATCCGCACAACCCGATTCAGCTGTTAGGAAAGGCCGAGTTCTCCAACCCCGGCATGTCTCATAAGGACAGAATCGCAAAGTCAATGTTATTACTAGCGCAGTCCCGCGGTGACCTGCTGAATTCCGAAGGCAAGAAGAAGACCATCCTCGCGGCGTCTTCCGGGAACACAGGATGCTCCCTCGCCCTCGTCGGCACCCTCCTAGGGTACGACGTGATTGTTATAACCAACAAGAAGTGTAGTCAGGAGAAGGTGAGAACTGTATTAATACATTAAATACTAAAATACTACAACATTACTAACCTTCCTCTTACCAAACCTCTCAGAGAGACCACATCTCAGCCCACGGCGCAACCCTCTGGATGTCCGAGGACCTGCAGTCGGACGTCGACTGCCTTCACGGCGTGCACTGCTACATGCAGCAGGAGCACGTTTTGTGTTCAAAGTTCCCAGAAAAGTACTTCAATGTTAATCAGTACGACAACCTCGATAACATGTCTGCGCATATGGAAGGCACAGGACGGGAAATATGGGAGCAGACTGACGGGAAAATTACACACTTCGTTATGGCGGGGAGCACAGGAGGGACAATCATGGGAGTCGGAAGGTACTTGAAGTCTAAAAGGTCCAACTGTGAGATCGTTTTGAGTGATCCTGAGAAGTCTAACTTAATGGGTTTGTGGGAAAAGGACAGAGAAATTACATCACCCAACTCCGGAGACTCGAGACTACAGAACGTTAAAGAGGACACAGAAGCAAACGGCGGCATCCTTCTCGAAGGCGCCGGCAAAGGTTCCCTTACAGCTATAATGAGATCCGGTAACCGCGCCCTCGAGAACGTCGACTCATGCGTCCCCATAAACGACTTCGAAGCGTTCGACGAATGTCGCGCCCTGGCTAAAACCGGGGTAATGTGCGGTGGATCCTCCGGGCTGAATATATGCGCCTGTCGCGTGATCGCGGAGAGGTGCGCAGAACTGGGACCCCAAGAGGGGGGCTACACTGTTGTTACGATTTTGTGTGATCATGGGGTTAAGTATATGAGTAAGATTTATAATGATGGGTGGATGGAGGAGAATGAGTGGAGGAGAAAGTGAGAATTTGTTATTTTTTTTAAGATGAGGGTTGGTGTATTTAATGATGATGAAAAGGAATATGTTGACATTGAAAAAATCTGATATTTAATTTAACTTAAAACAATAAAAATCGTTTCGGTACTAAACCACCTCTCCCTTCTTCCCTAAATTTGTTGACCCAGAAATCGTAATTGTTATCACTGTTTACCTTTAAATTACTTCCAACCCACACGCACATCATTAAACTATTCCTACTCGGTTTCATAACAAAAAAAAGAACGTAAAGTAATATCTCAATCGTGTAATGAGGGGAAAGAGCGTATTTGAAGAGATGTTTTGAAGGAGGTGGAAGGTAAGGTTTTTTAGGGAGATTGGAGAGAGTGTAGTGTGCTTGTGATTGTAGGAGGGATAAGATTATAAAGGTTATGATGTGGGAGGAGTGGAAGGGGAGGGGGGAGGGGGGGAGGAGGGTTAAGGGGGTTATTAGGTAGTGGGTTAGACCGGAGAGGTAGGCGGGGAGGGTTATTGTGGAGGAGGGGGAGGAGGGGAGGAGGAGGGTTTCGAGGAGACGACGGAGGGAGTGGAAGAGGAAGAGGAGGAGGGGGGGGGAGAAGTGGAAGGTGAGGAGGAGGGAGGTGAAGAGGGTGGAGAGGAGGTAGAAGTGGGAGAAGGATGATTTGGGGATGGGGGTGGAGAGTATTTTAGAGAGGAGGGTAGAGAGGGAACGAGGGAGGGGGAGGGGGAGGGGGAGGGGGGGGAGAGGGACGGAATGACGGCCGTGTCTTGTGTATTTTCTGAGGGCTGAATTGGGGAAGATATAGACTGCTGCCGTTAGGATAATTGTGGAAGTATAGTAGAAGGTGCAGAGGTTTTGGATGAGAGGTATGAAGGCATTTTTAGCGAAGGCATTTTTAGTGAAGGCGTCGCTAGTGAAGGACATCGTACCGGTCAATGTGAACCCGTCACTGTTGTCACATCAAGTAAGTAGTATTAAAGCTCTCGATCGTCACCTCTCTACTTAACTTTGGATAAAGTCGGTGTAAAAAAGATAAATGTCACGACAATATACGTTAATTTAACGACTTTAAGTTATTGTACCAACGCTCTAATATACGATTAAGTAAAGTTTCGTTTCATAAAACGCGGGTTTTCATACATAAATGTGCCATAAAGGGAGTGAATACTTCTCAGTGATAATTATGCTCAATTTTTACTCCTTCTTATCGTCATCATAACGTGACATAAGAGTATCATCACATTGCTCGCCGTATAATCTTAAAGGTAAGTAAGTCAGGTGTGACTGCTGCTTATAATGAGTAGTATAGATAACAATCGTGTAATGAAAGACATTAATGAAAGACATTAATGAAAGACTGAAGCGACGATAAAGGACCTTTTATTACCCTGCAGTTCTATAACAACTGTATTTATGAACACGAGGACCGTTATTGAGGACCGTTACTGATAGACAAACTACGACACGATTAATAAACATTAATATCGGGACAATAAGGATCATTTAAAGGGTCATTTAATTGGATCGTCGTTACAGACAGCAACTTTTATACTATTACTGCTGTAACATAAGTCTATAGCACACTATGTAGCACAGAATAATAAACATTAATTCATTACGACACATCTTTCACACTAACCATAATTGCCTCCTTAGCCTTAATCGCCTTAATCGAAACATTTCCCCCAAAAGAAACCCACAACAACACAACCACCCACAATGGATCAAGGTAAGAACCAATAACCATCACAACCATCCAGATCTGTTGAACAGATCCAGGTAAAGAACCGACAAATCCATTTCGAACACAATATTAACCCCATTTCAGCTCCTCCTCCACCTTCAGTAACCTCCCTCCCCCCTCCTCCTCCCGCTACACCTTCCAACCTCATAAACCTCCCCGAAACAACTCAGTCCCGTACACCCTTACCGACTCAATTGACGGAACCTAATAACGCGCCAAGGTGAGAAAATAAGAATAACAACACAACACACAATATCCAACGTTGACGTATATTAGTCACACACATACACACACAAACCCACACACCCACCAAAAACTAACACTCCCCCCCTAAAAAACCACCTTCAAAACGTTATCAGCTCTCCCCCCCCAACTCCCCCCCCCCTCGGTTGGTCCCTAATCCCTTCCCCGTCAACCCCCCCCCCCTGCCAACGTTCCCTCCACGTTTCCTGCGTCCATTCCTCAACTTTATACATCTTCGGCGGCTACGACGGTTCCTCCCGCTGTAACGATTTCCACAGTTATAATTTAAAACTGAATAAAGGTTGGAACAGAATTAATCATGTAGGGAATGTACCTAGTCCTAGAGATAGACATGTTTGTTGTGTCGTCGGTGATAAGATGTATGTTTTCGGTGGTTTCGACGGGACGAGTAGAGTAAGTGATTTACATTCTTTCGATTTTATTAATCATACGTGGGAGGTTATTAACGCTACTGGAGGACCGAGTCCTAGACATAGTCATGCGAGTGTGGTGTGGGAGGGAGGGGTGTATGTTTTTGGAGGGTATGATGGGAGTTATAGGAGTGATTTTCATTGTTATGATACGGAGAGTAATGAATGGAGTCAGGTGCAGAGTACGGGGAGGTTGCCGAGGGCGAGGTATAGGAGTACTTGCGTGGTGTATGAGAGGAATATGTACGTTTTTGGCGGACATGATGGGACGAGGCATTTGAATGATGTGCATTGTTATGATTTTTTGGGGAGGATGTGGAGTGTGGTAGTGACGGAAGGGGTAGGACCGGTACCGAGGGATAGTCATGTTAGTGTGGTGCATGGGAGGAGGTGAGGAAGAATAGCGGAATGGGGTGGGGAAGGGGCAAGATGCTCGCTGAGAAACGTTCTGACGAGTTCACCTTCGCAGTATGTACGTTTTTGGAGGGAGCACGGGGGCGAGTATGAACGATTTGAGTGAGTTGAGGTTGGACACGTGTAAGTGGAAGAGCGTCACGGCGGGGAGGGGGGAGGGACAGCCGGGGCACAGGTTCTGCCACGTGGGGGTCGTGGAGGGAGACTCGATGTTCATCTTTGGAGGGTATGACGGCACGAATAGGTTGAATGATTTTTGGGAGTTTAGGTGAGGAGGGATCTGCACTGACCCTCTCCGGTCGCTTCAATTATTTCATCATCATCTTCTAACCCTCTTTGTTTGCAGGTTCGGAACTGACTTGACGGCGTGCACCATCCCCCCCGCTACAATCCTGTCCGACCTCCTCGCCTTCGTCGGCTCCGAGTCCTTGAGCGACATAACGTTCTTGGTCGAAGGGCAGGAAGTCCATGCCCACAAAATAATGCTCATGAGGTGCTCGTACTTCAGGGCGATGCTCGAGGGGGGCTTCAGAGAAAGCACTGAGCAACGGACCATCCCCATCCAAGGCGTGCGGAAGGTGATCTTCCTAGCCCTCCTCGAGTATCTCTACACCGACTTCGTCAACCTCGACCTCGAAATCGCCATGGAGCTCTTCCAAGCCGCCGACCAGTTCGGCGTCGAGCGGCTTAAAATAATCTGCGAGCACAAGATGCTCGGCAGCATAACCGTGGACAACGCGGCCACGGTCTTCCACGCCGCGGACGTGCACACGGCCAAGGGACTGAGGGAGAAGAGCTTGAACTTTATACTGGCGAACTTCGAGGCGGTTAGTAAGAGCAAGAGCTTCGAGGAAATGGCGAGGGAGAATGTTGAGCTCGTTTTGCAGATATTGAAGTTGAGATGAGTGTAAGGGGGGAGGGGCGGGGTTGGTTAGTTGGGTGGTTAGTTAGGCGTTGTTGATTTTAATTTGCGAAGGGTTTTGAAGTTTTTTTATTTCTTGAAAGTTTGAAGTTTTGAAAGGCCTGGGCAGGGCATTTTCTGGGCAGGGTTAGGGTTAGGGTTAGGGTTAGGGTTATTCAAATGGTGTTCCTTTTACTATGCAGGGGTTAGGGTTAGGGTTAGGGTTAGGGTTAGGGTTAGGGTTAGGGTTAGGGTTAGGGTTAGGGTTAGGG
>BRXX01000067.1:4341-68289 GCA_030267905.1 Triparma verrucosa | reverse complement strand
ACTTGAAAGGTGTCGTCGACATGCACCGCAAGCATGCCTCGGCCCAGCGAGAGAGAAGGAGGGTTATCTGAGCCGCCTCCGCCGCTGCCGTTTCTTCGGAAGGCTCTAGAGGCGGCAACAAATCCCCCGACGCGTTTACTGCCTATCGAAAATAAAATTAATGCTACGCGTGTTCTTAAAACAAATTTATGAAAATGACGATATCTTGAACTCGTCTCGTCCTTCCACCTCTCTCGCCAGGCTTAGTCGTCTCTCGATTTGCTCTACGACCTCGGCCTTCAAGCCCTCCTTCCCAACCTTCGCAAACTCCTTCATTCCCTTTGCACTCATGAGCACCAAGTTGGACAGCGTCGCCTTCTTCGTCGCGTCCCACTTGATGAGCTCCAGACTTGTGCCTAGCCGATCTCCACTGATCAGACAACGGTTACGCCACAGCTCCGCCATCAAATACTCCACATCGTCCGTGTCCACCTCTACACCGTTCACGGCGCCCTCGACCGCGGTGCCCTTCTCGATCTGTTCCTTGACCTCCCCCTCCCTGTTCTTGATGTGCTGTAGCATTCTATGTCTAACTTGCTTGCCCAGGCGCTCGGCCGCGGTGGGGTTGAAGGGTTTCTCTCCCAACTCGCAAAGAACGAAGGACGATATAGCCATCCCCATGATGGCGGGCATCGTCCCCACGACAGGAAGCACGCGAATTCTCATGTTCTCGACGGTGCCGAAGGCCTTGGGTTCCTTCTTCTGTTCCTCCGTGAGGGGGGCGAGCTCCGCGACTACCTTCTCAGACGAGTACAGGATCCTGATGAGGGGGTCGTCGATGCTGACCTTGAGCTGTGACGAGTGGAGTGTGGAGTGTGGAGTGTGGAGTTAGAATTTGCGGTAATGAAGAAGGAGGAATGAAGAACGAAGCCTGCACTTCTTACCTTCTTCAGGTGCCACCGGAGCTTGGTGGCGAGGGCGTCCCTGACGGCGCTCCTCAGGTCGCCGATGTGCATCCTCGTGGGGTCGGCCTTGCACGCGGCACCCATGCTCGAAAGGAACGGAATTTTCCTGCGACGACGAAGATTGTGATTGCCAGCGTTAGAAATTGTGTGAGGTTGTGCGTGAGGAGAGTGTGAGGAGCTGAGCGAACGCGAGACACGTTCTCACCTGTCGATGCAGGCCTTGACGAGCTGCGCCTTTGTGGGGATGTCGTCAATGGCATCCACCACGAAGTCGATCTTGCCGTGGCCGTCGAGAACTCCCGCCGCCGCTGCGAGGAAAGAGAGAGAGAGAGAGAGGATGTTATGGTTTTAGGCGCACAATATTAATAAAATCCACGCCCTTCTCTTCATGCTCACCTTCCGTGTTGAACATCTCATTGACCAAAATGACCTCGCAGTTCGGAACCGCATCGGCGAGGAACCTCTTGACCGCCGCCACCTTGGGCGTGCCGACGTCCCTGAGCGTCGCGGTGGCGTGCCTGTTGGTGCTGGACAGCGTCACCTGGTCGAAGTCCATCAGGATGAGCTTCTCGACTCCGGACCTGGCGAGGAGGTGGGCGGCGTGGCTGTAGCAGGGGTTAGGACCAATGGTATGATGTGTTCAGATGCTGTGGACCGCTGTACTTACCTTCCCACTCCCCCCAAGCCGACCACTACGACGGTGGAATTCCTAATCTTCTTCATCCCTTCCTCTCCAAAGAATAGTACGTTACGAGATAATTGTTCAAGCCTGAACTCCTCGCTGAGTTTGGGAATGGCCTTTGTAGGCGGTTCAGGAGCACTAATAGGACTAAAATCTGTCCCAAAAGCTGTCCCAGAAGCTGAGGGAAGTGACGAGGGTTTGAGGTCCTCGTCATGAACCTTTCTATTTAATTCAAACGACGATGACAGCTTCATATTCAAGTACAGTCCGAGGGCAGCGGTGATTGCAGCGCCGCAAGCGAACGCTGCGATCTCAGATCGCGCGGACGACATCCTTTTTTATTGACAAAATGGGCTCAATTGTGCCAATTGTGCTGGGAAACATTTGTACCGCAATATTATCAAGATTCGTCGTTTTTTCCAAAATGAACGCTGCTGTGACACTTCTGTGCATTATTCTGCTGGTGCAATGTGCTTGTGAGTAGGATTGAACTGTGTTTATGTATCGTATTGTGTCGTTTATATAAATAAAATGTGTTTAAACTCAAAAAGGCCAGCTGCCCCAAGTCTGCCCAATCTGCCCTGCTTTCCAACTCTATCCGCGGATATTTACATCGCACACTGCTACCACTTACGCACTTACTCACCCCCGACCCCTCTTTAACTCTGCAACGTCTCTATCTCAGCCTGTGCAAAGATAATTCGCAAGGGAAGCAAGGATTGGTCAGCCGTGGACTGGAACAAGCTTGAGGAGGACTGGTCCGAGGGAGACGAGGAGGAGCTCCTCAAGAACGAGGACGAGGTCCTGCAGGCTGAGATGGAGAAGAAGAAGAAGGAGCTGGAGGAGGCTGGGGCGCCGGACGTGCGCAGGCTGGCTAGGATGGATCCGCAGCAGGCCAAGCAGGTGAGAGGGAAGTCTTTGAAATAAGGAGCTGGCGCAGCCAAGCGGAACCACTCAGGCGACTGCTTTTCACAGGCGACTGACCGATACAGGAACAAGCACAAACCAAACAAAACTCTCACCCTCCCCCCCCACCCTCCCACCCACCCTCACAAGGCCGTCGCCAATGCCGAGGCCGGAAACCAGGGCGGTCCCACCATGATGTTCGTCGACCTTCACCCCAACATGGGCCAGTCCGGAATTAACTCCGACTCTTCCGACAGGACTTGGTTCGAGTCCGACCTCAACTTTATCAGCCAGCAGTGGAAGGACCTCCTCAAGACCGCCGGCTTCGACGCCACCCTCTACAACATCGAAGGGGATCGCCTCCTGGTCTCCGTGCAGAAGGGGTGGCACGGGATGGACATTTGCAACTTCTTCCTCACGCGCCCTGAGGTTAACATGCTGACTTGGAACGGCGTTGAAACAATGTCTCAGGATTACGAAGAAATCTAAGGGTTAGAGGTTATGGGGCGAGTGCTCGTGCTCACACCGTAGGATGTAAGGATGATAATTCAATAGATTAATAGAAGACAAGAATTATTTCGATTGTTCAATTGCATTTGTACATTTTGCGTACTTATGCTATTTTTTATTTCGAAATGGTGAACTGAAGGAGCTCCTCGTCTGGAAAGAACAAGTTCGGTCTCTCGCCCACACCATAAAAAAGTAGGATGATAATTTAATAGATTAACAGAAGGCAAGAATTATTTCGATTGTTCAATTAATTGCATTAGCATTTCATGTTATTTTTTATTTCGAAATGGTGAACTGAAGGAGCTCCTCGTCTGGAAAGAACAAGTTCGGATCTTGGCGGTAGACTGAGTCGACGAAGTACGTCTGCACAGGCTTCACGTTCAGGCCGTTGGCGAGGAAGCACTGGGAGACCGCTGGCGCGGTGAATTCGGGCTGGAAAAGGGACTGCTCGTTGTTCACTTGGAGGGCGCTTGTCAGGGTCGCGGGTTTCCTTATCGACAGCACCAGGTTCACGTCGTTCCCCTTGACGATGTCCTCGTCGTCCAGGTAATCGAAGGGCTTGAACGATTCCACAGCCTCGATCGCTTCTCCGGAGACGACCCTATAGCTCTCCACGAGGTTCGCCGATTTAAATTTTTCGAGCAGAGCTTTTAGGGTCGGAGTGATTTGAGTAAGGGGGCTGCTGTTACTACTGCTACTACTACTGCTTCCCGGCCCACAGGTCTGAACATAGATCTGCGATGGTCGACGTTGACATGTTGGAAACAAATAGCAAAATTTAATAGCTTGGTACTGACGCATTCTCAGCTCGTCACTTTGCTCCTGCTTCTTGAAGCTTCTCTCACCTGCTTTCCCACTTCGTTCAACAGCGCCAGCCTATCTCTCGACTGACTGATGTCGTCCGCTGCAACCCTCCAAAATACGTAGCAAACGAAGTCGTAGTGCCTCAAGTCCGCCGTGCTCTTCCACCTGTCGACCAACTCCCCAGCGTTTAAATCCTCCACTCCCTTCCAACCCGCTCCGCAGGAGGTTTGGAAGGATTTCAATAGGAAGGCGGGACTTCGCTCCGCAAATGACCGGCAGCGCTTGAGAAAACCGGGGTTCCGCCTCTCGCTCTCCTCGACAAACGCCGACAGCGTCAGGGTTGGCAGGTCGGTCTGCGTGACGAACGAACGAGTAAGAATTTGTTATTCACGATAAATAGTCTGCGATAACTGACCCTCACCTGTAACTCGAAACCGTCGCTGGGGTCGCGACAGCTCGGATTGATCGAAGGCTTGCTCGATGACGAAGACGCAAAGCCGGAGACGCTCGAAGGAGGTTGACCCTTCTTATTGCTGTTCAAGAGGTTCTTCATGTAGTACTCTGCGTCTAGCTCAGCGGCTCCCTTCACTCGAGGCGATGCTCGAGGCGATGCCAAAGCTGACGAGATTGGTAGTATTGTCGATGCTGTCGTCGTTCCAGCTAACAACAGACCTCTCCTGGTCAATTTCATTGGGAACGAATCGACCGTCGTTATCACTGCTAATATGAGGGTGAAAATGGAGCCGAGCTGAATCATCGGGGGCAAGGAGCTAAAACGGGCTGAAAAACTTAGAATACGGTTGCGGTCGAGAATGATATTGGGATTTGTTCTAGGTGGGAATCTGAGGCTATTCTTCGTTTGGAGCGCGAGCCGACTTCCAAACTTGACTTCCAAATTTCAACAAAATTCTTTATACAATTTTCCTCCTTGCAAAAAATACTCCAATAGCTAATACTTTAAACATCCACATCGATGACCATTTCAGAAGCCTTTCGCTTCTCGCCCTTTCCATCCTCCTCCACCTTCGCCTCCACCTTCGCCTCCTCCTTCGCCTCCTCCTTCGCCTCCTTCACTACGCCCTCACCCTCCTCCTTCACAGGAGGAACTGGCGGCACCTTCTCCTTGCCCCACGTGCGCTCCTTCTTGCACTTCTTATTTGCGGCCTTGACCTCCTTCATGTCGACGTAGTCCTCGCCCAGGTTGCAGCAATTCAAGGTGGGGTCGGTCCTCAGCACCTTGGCGTACTTCAGCGCCTCCTCGATGTCCTTGATGAGCGAGGTGGTCTGAGCTTCATCGAATTTCTTCACATCGGCGAACCTGCGACGTGTTGTTTTTTGAGTTAGAATTGTGTAGCGGTGACACTGGATAGTGGTATTGAAATTTAGACTGGAGCTACCATCAGTCTCGTCTCAATCACCAATCACATATATCCAATTAACATATCCTACAACACAGCTCGTCGCTTCGCTTCGCTCCTCGCTCCTCGCCTTCCGGCACGTACCTTTCTATTATGTACTGCTCGATGGACACCTTCGACCAGTCCCTGTCGTTCACGATATTGCCGTCTTCGTCCTCCTCAACATCCTCCTCCTCCTCTGCATCCTCCTCTATACTTGTAAACCCTCCTCCTCCTCCTCTGTCTTTCTCTGCCTCATAACCCAGCCCTGATTTCAAGTCCAGCAGAGTCAACCACACGCTGATTATGACGAGCTTCCCCGGCGAGTAGACCAGCACCATGTCTGAGAAGGTGCAATCGTCCAGGTGCATGGCAGCCATCTCGTACAGCTTTACGAAGCCCTTCTCGCTAGCAGACATTGGATACCAGCCCTTCTTGAGCGAGAACTGCCGCAGGTCGTCCACGAAGCCAATCAGGGCTCGAAACGGGTGTGTCTGGTGGAGTTGGAAGCTGACGCCCTGTGTATGTGGGTGGATCAGGGTGAGATGGAGATGTGGGTTGAATGGGCAAAATTAATATTATATTATCTCGTGGAGATCTTTCTCACCTCCATCAACAACAACTCGTGGCTTATGATGTCATCCACGCTGACCTCCTTGTTCAACGAGGCGACGTGCTCCGACAACTGCTTCGAACTTATCTTGCGGTCCTCCACCTTGCTGGCGAGGAAAATTGCAGCCACCAACATCTTCAAAGGATCGAAGCTCAATATCGAATTCGAGAGATAGAAGCGGCGCAGCAGAATGCTGGCGGTGTTCGAGATCTCGTTCGGACGGCTGCGAGCAGATTGGGTGAGTAATTTTGGGGGCGGCATATTTCGTGGCTCGTCGTCGCTCACCTCAGCCTCTTGTTGGGGGCACCAGGTCCGCAGATACTCTTCAGCTGCCGCAAGTAGAACGATATTATGGCGCACGACTCGCCAGCCGTGAGGGAGGGAGGCGTGGCAGCGGGCATAGAGGTGTAGGTTGCAGCACCAAGGCCGAAGGCGCAAGAAGGGATGGGGTTCATTTGCTTGTTTGCCGTCTTCCGCGCCTCCTTCAACGAGTCAACACTGGGGAGAAGGAACATCTCCGCCGTGCTGCCTGGCTTCACAGCGGGGAACGCCTCGCTGGTGGTAGTGGGGTTGGTCATGGGGAGGGAAAAGGTGAGGAGGGTTCGATGCCGGTCAAGTTTGTGTGTGCAAAATTACAACAATAAGCACTCGACGACTTTCAATTGTCAACTCAGATGGGTTTATGAAAAAGAGAGCGTTTCGGTGAAGTATTGATTCCAAATTACGTTCACAACGTGATTTTCGAGCGTTTTCAGTGTTTAGGTGGTTTCAAACATTTTATTGTTAAATATTGGTCAAATTCTTCATTTCGAGACTTCTAAGAGGAATAATAATCCTTTCAAAATAACAAAAAAGGAATGGCAGAAAATTGATCAAAAGTGGTACCTATTTGTCCCAAAAATGTCCTCATAGCTAATTAAATATTGTCAATATTAGAAATATGGAACTTATTTTGTCTATGACACTTTTAATCGTGAACATCCATTGAAAAAATTGCCATTATGGGCTTTTCTTGAAAATTTTAATACAATTAAAGTTTGTTAAGAGGTCTTGAGGTGAATAATATGAACAAAATTGAACATGAAAATACCCCAGTATTAATATAAATTTCTCTGGGAAATCGCAACTGTCCAAATCGACCTCCTGCTGATAAGAAGCCCACCCGCGTTCTCATAAATTGCACTCACGTGTCTGATACACAACCCGATCCTTTGTCAGCATACCGAGCGCCTCAGTCAGACCTTCAGACTCCTTCTCCAAAATCAAATCAAATCAAACAGCTCCAACACCCTCCCACCCCACTCCTCCACTCCAAACCCCGCAACCGACCATGTCGTGGGCGTGCGCTTTCACGGGGCTGACGTCAATGTTCAACGACCGCCAGCGCATAGGCCTGATATCCTCCACCCCGAATCCTGCAACAGCCATTGACTTCATGAATGTTGCCGTCCAGCAGGACCTTCGAACTATATTTGTGGAGCCGGGCACCGAGCAGGCGGTGGCCGCCGCGGTTGCCAAGGCCTGCGAGCGAAAGGAGGTGCACCCGGTCGACTTCAAGTACATCGTCGCCCTGAAGTCGAACGACCACATGACGGACGAGTACTTGGAGCAGAAGATCAAGCAATCTTGCGCCTTGCTGAATGTGGCGCAGCTGGACCTGGTGCTCTGCCCTTGGCCGGTGGCGCCCTCCCCCAACGGGATGGAGGATTTCGATAGGAAGGAGCGCAACCGGCAGGCGGTGCGCATGCGCAAGACCTGGGACAAGCTCTGCAGCCTGAAGTCAACCCTGACCATGGGCGAGGTGAGAAGTTGTGAATGTGATACTTGCGCTCGTGCTTATTTTGACGCTACGCTCGTCGCAGAGGGGGGTCGAGCCCGGGAAGTACATCAAGAACTTGGGCTTGCTGAAGGTCATAGGTTGGCAGATTGAGGCCCTGTGCCACCCTTCCCCTCCCAACCCCGAACCCCGCTACATGCCCGTCGCGAACTACTTCGCCATGTCTCCCTGGAAGAGCGAGATGCACAAGATAAGGTTTTGCCACTCCCGAGGGATCCAGGTGAGACAAATATGCGTCAATTCGTTTGTATGGTCAACTAATCCAATGCCTTCTCGTCGCAGTGTCTGGTCCGCTTCATATGGGACCTCAAGGTGCAGAACGGAAGTGGCGAAAGCGAGGACGAGGTGAGGCCAATTTATCCGTAGACTCCATCTCCATCTCCATCTCTATCTGCACTAAGACTAATAACAATCGCGCAGACGGTGAAACTCCTGAGGAAAAACCACGATGGCCGGTCAGCCCTGCAAATCCTGTCCCTCTGGGCGCTCAACCGGGGCATAGTGATTTTCCCGGACCTGGAACAAATTAAGGACGGCATCCCCAAGACCGCGGAGGAGTACGACTCGTGGCGTGTCAAGGCCAGCGAGACCCTCAAGGAAATCTCCATCCTGCTGAACCCGCTATTCCGCAAGAAGCCCATGTGGAAGCACGCGTTTGCCCTGACGGAGAAGGAAATGGAGCTCCTGGACGAGCTCGACACCGGATTCAACAGGAAGCTCAACGACAAGCTAATGACCAAGGCGCCGAATGCAGGCAAGTGGAAGAAGAAGAGCGAGCTGGAGGCCAAGGAGCAGCAGGAGGACGACGAGGAGGGCGGGGACGACAACGAGGCGTGGGAGGACGAGTACAAGGAATTTTTCGAGGCCCAGCGAAAGAAGCAGTTGGAGAAGGATCGGGAAGACGACGACGTGCAAATATTGCGAAACGTCGAGACCAAGGAGAAGGTGCTCTCGGCCACGGAGAAGTCCCAGCTGCAGATGCAGAAGCAGAAGAGGAGGGAGGAAAAGGTCACCGTGCGCAGCGGTCTGGAATACAAGCCCGGAGAGGATCAGGTCGTCGTGACGCCCAAGAAGCTCGACATCATGAAGCTCTCCGCGTCTTCTCCCCGCGACGAAGACGAAGACGAAGACGAGGGAGGTCTGCCACTAGTCAACGACCTTCGACTGGAGGACGACGAAGTCAGCGACCTGGAAGGCGAGGGCGACGACGACGAAGACGTCGAGGCGGAGGTAGGGGAGGTGTCGCTCCAGGACTTCTTGCCCTCGACAATTCAAAGTATGTAATGTAGAATATTTTCTTTTCTTCAAGAATCAAGTGTTCTCGGCTTTAATATTTAATCGTGGAAAGTTGGTGACGGTTTCGACACCCTGAAACGTGCGTTTCTTTGTTGACACACGCTTCTTTTACATTTAATTGTTTGCCCCGCCCCCCCTCACTCCCTCGTTACCCATACCGTTGGCTTATTCCCCACTCCCAACTAGACTAAGAAGTGGCTCCGCCAACCTCTCCTTTGTGACAGCATCAATTTCTCGCCTTATCCTCTTCGAATTGTTCCATGCCAAAAAACCCATGTACGTGGACAGCGATACCACCATCACCGTGAGGAAAACCAAAGGCCAGCCGCCACCACCTTCAACGCTTCCTACTTGGTTGACCCCAGCGAGCATAGCAGCAGTCCCGAAGAACCCGATGTTGCAGATGACTACGAGGACGATGCATCTAAAGGGGATGCCTTGAGCGTCGGTTTTGATTTCGTCTTCGCCCCTTGCTTTTCTCTTTTCGTTGAATCGCTCGGCCAAGAAGGATAGCGCCAGCCACCTGCAGGTGATTCCGATGCAACCGATCCAAGCCGTCAGGGGGGAGGCTAGGCCAAACGTGAAGACGAGTGCGATGTTCTTGACGAGGTTTGCGTAAGTGTAGGGGAGTTCGGATCCGATCTTATTCTCATCCTCGTCCGCTTCTTCCTCGTGGTCTTCTCCACCTAGACAGCAGCAGAAAACTTTCTCTTTACCGCTCTGAAGACACACTCTACCGCTCTGAAGAAGGCCCTCGAGCAGAGGCCAAGTGCAGCCCTTTTTTTGTCCGAGTAGTCTGTCCTCGTCCAGGTTGTAGTCGAAGACATTTAGGAGATAGTCGATAGATGGGAAAACAGAGGAAATAGATCCGTCCTCTTTTTCTTCCAACTCCGTCTCAACTGCTGCGTACTCCTCGTCTCCTTCTTCCCTCTTCCACTTCGACACCCCCCAACCAACTAGGAGTACGAAGACAAAGACGCCAATTGAAAGAAAAAGAAGCGCCAAGTCCCCAGGAAGGTTACTGCCGTCTATATCATCAGCGAAATTATTGTCGATCTGAGGCAGCACTACAGAGATGAAGATACCCATCGCAAACACTGCCCGCTTGACTGCCTTCGAGTTCCCACCGTCAATGCAGAGCCACCACAAGGCGGGTTGCAAGAAGCCGCTGAAGAGCAGCTCCAAGATGACGACGGGGCTGTAGGCCTGAATCACGGCGCTGCCGCACTGGTCCGAGAGGGACCATGGGTAGTTGAAGGTGGTGGTGTAGATGTCTGTGATGTAGCCGTCGTTTGGGAAGTCGGGAAGAGGGCAGAGGTAATTTCTGTCAATGTCTGTATACCCACAAAGTGCGATGGGAACCTCGGCCTCGTGCGGATCTTGCGGCCAGAACTTATACTTGAAGCAGCGCTCGTCCAAAAGTAGAATCAGGATGCTGGGAACGACGAGGGCGTTCAGCAGCATCACAAAACTCATAGTGAAGACGAGGTAGTTGAAGCGCTTCTTGGGATTGAGCACCGTCATGCTTTCAGTTGCGGTGCCCCGCTCGTTTAGCAGCGTTGACTTGAACTGCGACAGAGATGTCTCTGCTAATGCTTTCTTCCACGGGCTGATAGTCGGGTCGGAGGCAAAAACCAAAACGTAGATTAAATCAAAGACAACCACCAAGGAAAACGTTTTTCCAAAGATCTTAATGAGCTTCCAAATGTCATGCAAGGATAGGCACTCTACATGACACGATCTGTTGTTATTCATTTCCTGGTGGCCCTCGAACCTCAATGCCCACCCCCATTTGACGAAGAAGAGGAGGAGGGTGGTGGTGATGGCCAGAAGAGGAAGGACGAGCGAATTTGACGCAGTCTTCAGGCTCGCCGAGAGCTTCAAGAAGGTGGGCTGCACCTCGAAGTTGGAGTCAGCCCTCCAGTATGTGATGGAGAGTCCAATCGAGGCGATGATCACGGCAAACACGAGCTTGTAGCACGCGTTGCGAACTTTAAAGATTATACTGGCGTCAGAAAGGGCTTCAGACCTGCCTCTTGAATAGTAAAACTTGCCGATGAGGCCGGAGATGCTCTCGCACTGCTTTGTGAAGTACGCGGCGACGACGAAGAGAGCACCGGCCGCAGCAACAAGGGTTGCCGGGGTGACAAACTCAGAGCCGCCACAGGAATAGGCATGACCGGGGTCTTCATTCGAGTGCTCTCGAACAGTGTCAGGCACGGGACAAGACCAGACGTTCCCAAAGAGAACGGTGGTGTTGGAATTGTTTGCGGCGAAGACAGGCCAGTTTGAAACTGAGGAAGGGATTTCGCCCGAGAAATCGTTCAGGTCGAGCTTGAGGTCAGCGAGATTGGATAGGGCAGAGAGGGAGGTGGGAATTGTTCCTCCAATTTTGTTGTGCCGGGCGTCAAAGGAGGTCTAATAGGGCGTGTCGGAGAAGAAGGAATCAGGGATGGAACCTGTGATTTGGTTGTAGGCAAGGGAGACGTCGCGGATTGTTTTGGGTAGGACAGGGATGGAGGAATTGAAGCTGTTTCCCGCGAGGTAAAAGGATGCGAGGGGGGACGTGATGGTTTTCGGTAGAGGGCCAGTGAAGGCGCATCCCTCGACTATGAGGTTGGTGAGGGAGGGAATAGAGAGGACGGAGGGGAGCGTGCCCTTGAGGTTGGCATTGCCAGAGAGGATTACGTTGGTGATGTTCTTGAGGTTGAAGAGGGTTGGGGAGAGGGTGCCGGAGAAGTCGTTGTTGTAGGCGAAGATGGTTTGGAGGAGGGGTATGGCGGAGAAGTCGGGCGGGAGGGGGCCAGAAAGGTGGTTTTCGTGGATTTGGAGGTCAAAGAGGAGAGGGTTTGAGGTGAAGGTAGAGAAAGATCCTTAGAGGCTGTTGTTATAGAGCCAGAGGTTTTTTAGATCAGTATTTGACGAGAAAGACGGGATCGGACCTGAGAGGGTGTTATTCGTAAGGTAGAGTTCTTGCAAAATGGTGTTTTTTGAAAATGACGGAACTTCACCCGAAAGATTATTCGCATTGAGAGAAACTACTAATAGATCCTCGCAGTTTCTGAAGTCCGGGTCTTTCCCGTACAACCGATTACTGTACGCGAAAAAATATTGCAGCTTGGTCAAGTTCTCCACTGAGGCTGGGATCTCTCCTTCGAATTCGTGGTCGTGGAGCTCGACGTAAAATAGATCTTTAAGGTTCCCGATCGAAGCAGGAATTGAGCCGCCGATCTGGCCACCTCTTAATGTAATCGCCGTCAGTGCAAAGAGGTCGCCTATGCTCTCTTCTAGAACTCCAGTGAAATTATTGTGGTCAAGAAATATTAAATAGTAAACCCCTCCATCCTCATAGCAATACACCCCATGCCACTGATTCAGGCAAGGGTCGCCCACAAGCCAGTTGGTGCTGTTGATCCACCCCTCTCCATTTGTTGAGTTGTAAAAATCTACAAGCGCCTGCTTCTCAACATCACTTGTTGGTGCTTGTTTCAACACTGCACCAGTCGCACCGTATCTCTCAAATCCGGCCGTGGTATATCCAAAATATAATCACGGGAGGACGGAGGTCGACGAACAGGAGGGACAAAAGATCCATTCACCTTAAACAGGAGATGCGAAATCGCTAGGAGAGTGAAATACATTCTTAAGGCGCTACAATTAAGACAATTAAGGGCGCGCTTTAATTATTGCTATCTGCGCGCCTCTTTGGATCGCCCCTGTCAGCTCCAAAATACATTAGTCGATGGGGTTCCAACTCTGGGAAAACTGTATCTTGCTCACTCACCCTCCCTCCCGAGCACCACCACCACAATGCACTTCAAAGCCGCAACTCTCTTGGCCCTGGCGGCATCTGCCGACGCACGAAACTGGCGTAGCCAGCCTTGGAGGTCCCACCAAGGCCTCAACATGCAGACCACCCCCCACTTGATCGATGCAGCGGGCAACAAGCATTTTAAGCACAATTTCTTGCACGAACACGAGACGCTCGGCACGACTTCCCTCTCCTATACCGCCGTTATCCCCCCGCACGTAAAGATTCTCGACGACAGCGACGCAGTGCTGGATGTATCGTGTCCTTCCGAGAAGTCCCTCTTTGTCCATGTGACCAAGGAGGAGGGGAAAGAGCTCTTCGACGCGTTCGAGGCCGGGGACATAGTAGTAGCTAGCAGCGGCTTCGGCTGCCACACGCACCAGGCGAGCGGGCGCGACCACGGGAGGCACCTCCATGAGGACGGTTCTGGCGGGCACAGCATCATCCGTCGAGTTCTCAAGGTTGGTGACTACGCCGAGGAGGGCGATGACGAGGGCACGTACACAATCCATCTGGAGACTGCGTATGCTGAGTTCCAGGAAGCCCTTCTCGAGAGTGACGTCGACTTTGTTTGGACTCCTCCGCTTCACGGCGAGGATCCCTTGTTTGCTGCTCAGGGAAGGCACGACATGCATCAGCACTCACTCGATGCCGAGCGCCGCCACCTTCTGGACATCGACACCTTGATCGACAGCTGCAAGGAAGAGAGCACGCTTGACTGGAGCGGCAACTCCAACATCAAGTGCGAGCTCAATGAGAAGGACTTGTTTGACTTCTACGCCGACCTCTTCAGCGTGAATTATGATCCCGTAATGAACGGAGCGAAGGAGCGCACTATCTGGGCCATGCAGGACACAGTCCGCTGCGACGACTGCTACGCCGCCCTCAACCTCGAGATCGCTGCCTCCCTCAAGACGTCCAACTACAATCTGGAAAAGTTCAAGGTCGCAGTCACAGGCAACGTTCACGCCCAGACCGCCGTCACTGTAACGGATCCCACGGAGCACATCGAGGCCTTCCTGAACCGCGCCTTCGAGGAGCTCGACGTGGGTGGCTGCATGCAGACCATTGAATTTTGGGTGTCATACGTGCCAATAAGGTGAGTTTGTAGAGGCTGCGAGGAGTGAAGCGACGAGTTGGAAATGCGTCAATTCCGTTCTTTAGAATCGACGCCTCTATCATCGCTACGCATTTTCATTAGTTAACACCAATCTTCATGCCACTCGCTTCGCTCTTCGCAGGATCAAACCGTGCTGGGACATGGCGGTCGAGTTCGAGAGCAGCCAGGACATCAAGGACTTCTCAGTTCGCTCTGGCTTCGTCTTCGACGCCAACGCGACCATGGGCATCGAGTACAACAAGGACGGCAACAGTGGAGAGGGGAGCTGGGACCCCATCAAGTCGTGGAACTGGGACTTGGACTTCTACCGTCCGCTTTGGCACACTCCCGGTTTGAGCACTGACAGTATGATGAGGTAGGAGCGAACTGAGGCTTAGGAGCGAAGCGACGAGTTCCACACTGTGCTTGACTGTTCCTTCTAACACCGAACTCTCGCCGCAGGTTCTACGTCATCCCGCAAATGACCTTCACCGTGATCGACGTCATCCCTCTGCTCGTGTACCCCAAGCCGTACCTGGGCATCGACTTCCAGAAGAAGGAGTCCACGGCCATCGGCAGGACGCCCAGCGAGGGACAGGGAACGTGGAAGGTACACGTGAAGAAGGGCAACGGCTGGTCCGACAGCGACGAAATTATGCCCGATATCTACGTTCAGGCCGAGATTCTCGGCTGCACTACCACATCGACGACGGCCGAAACCACCAGCGCCAATCTCCTGTATTCCTCGCAGTCAGGTGGATCCAACCTCAAGTCCGGCGCCGCCTACGGAGACGCCCCGATCGTGAACAACCCCGGGTGCAATCTCAAGACCTCCGTGGATTCCAACGACTTCGATCCCGAGTGGGACGAGTGGCTCATTTTCGAGAACGCGCCGATGTTCCGCTGGGAGGCCGCTTTAGATGAGAGGATCAAGATCACGGTCTGGGACAGCGAGGACGGCAACTGGTTCGACCAGACCGACGACAAGCTGGGGGAGCTCACCTACAACGCGCTGGCCGCCGCTGGCGACTTTGTCGTGCACACCCAGACCCTCGACTTTGGTTCGGGCAAGACTTTGGAAGGTGAGGAGCGAAGCGACTGGGCGAGCGATAGCGAGTACCAAGGCCGTTATATATATAGTTTTGTGTTCACTATGTGTCTAACTCTTTACGCTCGTCGCAGTCGTCATCAAGTGGGAGCTGTGGGACCCTGACGCCGTCAACTCCTTCGTGAACGGGTACGCCCCCGAGCCGGTGGACGGCTGCTGGAGGCCCGACGGCGTCAGCAAATGCCAGGACTTCCACGAGGTCGCCGTGCGGAAGCTGGAGCAGACCTGCGAGGTCGACAATGTCTTGACAACCTGCGAGTGCGAGGGCCTGAACGCCCACCTGAACTACGGGTTCGACATTGAGGTTGGAGTCGGTGAGATCGATTTGCCGTTCGAGATAAATTTGGACGGGTACAACAACGGCATGGACTACAAGACCAAGAGGTGAGAGGCTGCGAGGAGCGAAGCGACGAGCTCAGAAGTTACAGGATAGTTGTTGATTGTCGATATGATGCGAGGAGCGAAGCGACAGGCTGAGAAGTCAACAGGACGGCGCTCATTGCTGATACAATTGCTACTGCCAACTTCGCCATGATTACTAACGCAATAAACACGTCCTCCTGCTGGGTCTCGCAGGCTCTTCGAGGGCATCATGGCCGAGTTCATCGTCATCGGCCAGAGCGACTTGGTGTGTCTCTTCTGCGAGGGCTGCGTGGGGGTTTTAGATGAAACCACCAGTAGCAGCGGCTGGGTCTTCTCGAGAGCGCTGGACCCCAGCACGGGGCAGCAGGTGGGATGGATCCAGGAGGAGGACGGGGGGTGGAAAGTGATTGTGATTTGGGTCGGGGTCGGAGTCGGCTGCGTTGCGGTCGTGGCGGCGGTCGTGGGCGCCGTGCTGTACAGGAGGAGGAGTCAGGGGGGGTGGGGGGGCGGGGGAGGAGGCGGGGGGGTGGACGGGGTTGGGTCCTGGCTAGGCTTCAAGGCAGGCACTGGAGGGGCCAAGCGGGGATCCGCGTACCTGGCCAAGAACAGCAACAACGCTAAGAGGGGTGAGAGGGGTTCGAGCGCCATGCAGATGCAGGGGGTGAAGAGGGCGGGTGGTGGTGGGAAGAGCGCCTTCCACGGTGGTAAGGACAGAGAGTATGTGTAGAAGTAGAATTAGTTTGTTTGTTGAAATATTCATTTCTTAAGCGAAGCGAAAGTTTTTATGTGAGCCAGTGAGGAAGACGATCTGCGGTACGACCCATGTACTATCGGCTATTGGTGAGTGAAGCGCTGATCGACGAGGCAACCACAACACAGCAAACACCAAATGGATTCAAGATCCAAGGGAAATACAAGGGGAACATCTCGAAAGGGGAACATCATCCAGACGCTACGCGGGGCTTTATTCTTGGCCGGGGTTGTGGTTGCTGCACATCTGCCCGGGCCGATGTCCACTCCCCTGCTCCCCCCCGTAACTAAGAATCACAGTAAACCTAGGGTCGGACTCGAAGTCCGCCCTCCTCCCTTCCCTCCTCTCCAAACCCGCCCCGCCCTGATCTTCCAGTGAGTAGTGTGTTGGAGCGGTGGCGAAAGAATACGAGAGGGTTGGGGTTTAAGACCCCTCGTGACAAACAAATTCAAACAAAACTCTAACTCACCCACAACGCCAGCCTTGTCTACCACAGCTCCCGCGGAATCAAGGCCAACCACTGGCTCCTGCTCCCGGCGTTCATCTACGGTGCACTGGTATCAGTCAGCGGCAGCGTCTGGGGGTTGGGGGCAATTTCCGCCGTCCAGGGCGGCTACGCAATTATCATATCGAAGGGTTTGGGAGTGCTCTTCTGCGCCTTTGTCGTCGCGCCTTGTTACGTCGCCGCCGTGGCAACAAACGAGGCCACCGCAGGGGTCATTGACGAGAGGCTGCTCGGCTTCTGCTTCGCCCTGACCGCGCTGCTCCTTCAAGTGGCCGGACACAAAACTTTCGAGAAGCTGCAGCCGTCACCAAATCTTCTCCACGGCTTCCTGGCCGCACCGGCGCTTGAGTTCGTAGTGCTCTGCCTCGAGTGCGCGCCATCTTTCGCTGCGAAGCTGTTGCTCTTGGGATGGGGAATGGAAGATGTGGAGGAGTTGTTTGTGGAGGCTGCGAGCATTCGAACAGCGCTGGAAGCAAAGCTGACAAAATAAAAAAATGAAAATAATTAGTGTAAAATGTTTATGAAAACTTTGAATACAAAAGTCTTGGCCCCTGTCTTGGCTCCTGGTCTGGTCCCTCCCCGGTTTTGCTTTTCATCCTGATGAACTCGATGAACTCAAACCTTTACTTTCACCCAACATCGAGCTTGCGAGAATAGTCAACCATATCATCAAGAATGAAAACCAAAAAAAACTTGCTGAGCGGCTCCAACTCATCAACAGGGTCCTGACGAGCAAAAAAAATGAACTATGGGAGAATCGAACCCCCGGCGAACCCTTGGGAAGGGTTCATGTTGCCACTACACCAATAGTCCGTTGAGGAGACCCGAACATGAACAAGGAAAACCACAGTTTCAAAACAAGGAAACTTTGGTAAAAATAATGATTTTGATGTCTTTTTTCCACATTGATTTCCAACTTTTCTTAAAAAAGCGGCGGAAGAAATGGCAGAAATTGTATCTTCAGACGATCTTACGAATGCCATTGAGGTACTGGATCCGAACAATTTAGAGGGCGGAGATGGCGAGGAGGAAGTATTTGAAGGCTCAGATACTGCCGCCGCCGTCGTCGAAACCCCAGCGATTGGAGGCGATGATTTCATGCATACAGACGACTTCAGGCGACTGTTCGTTGATTTCGTTATGGACGATACTTTACTTGAGATGCGCTGGCTTGATAAGAAGTGGCATAAGGTAGTTGAGAAGGAGCTGACTGAGTTGGAAAATGAGCCTTATGACAAGATGATCATCGTCGGAGGGAATGATATAAGTTATGAGGAATCTATTTCTAATGCGAGGAAGGAAAGGATGGAGCAAGTGATGAAGGTTGTCTTCCTTCTGAATATAACGAAGGTCGGAGAACGGGCCTGCGAGTACGCTTCAATTCTCGTCGTTGTAGACATCCCCGAAGGCATTACAAGAATCGGTGCCCGTTCCTTCGCTGACTGCGTTAGTTTGAAAGACATAAAGTTCCCAAAGTCGTTAAAAAGAATTGGTATAGGATCCTTCAATGGTTGCTCCGGTCTAGAAAGGGTTGACCTCCTTCACACAAACGTTGAGGAATTAGGTCCAGCTGCCTTCGCAAATTGCAAAAGTTTAAGAGAGATGAAGGTCCCGGACTCGCTTCAAACGTTTGGTCATCAACTCTTCTTCAGATGCTCAAACCTAGTTCCCTCTGACATTGATGTTAGTGACAAAAAGGCGGTAGTCGCCTACCTCCGCTCTATACAATAATAGTTCGCCCATTCGTTTTGACAAAAGAGTCGCGTCGATATTTTAGAAAACAACAAACCACTATACCTCTATTAAAACTATCTTCTATTTGTTGATCCTCAGTGCGTTGACGTTACTTTATCAGGTTCCTTTTTCTCTCTCTTGAAGGATAAATCGTGGGAGGTACAAGTGAAGAGGGGGGATGGATGGCGAGTTCGAGACTTTGTTCTCCATGGACTATTTCGCTCCGGCTTCAGCTTCAGCTTCCTCCCCAATAATAATAATAATAATAATAAATAGAACGCAAAACCCAAAACCAAATTTTACATGACAAATGCAGGCACTTCATCAACACCCAACACTAAACACTAAATACTACACCTACTCAATTTTCAGAATGCCCATCATAATCCCCAGGTTCTTCTGCGCCAGCTTCACCTGTATCTTGCTCTCGTCCAAATACTTCAAGACCTCGTCCTTCCCTCCCCCCGGATTGTACTCTCCGAACTGACTGATGAACGCCATACTGTTGCTCATCGCCATGCAGGCGTTGTAGTCCTCCATGGCCTCGTAATACTTCTCGAGGTCTTCAGGGTCGATGTCCATGTACTTCGCCTTCACGAACACCTTCTCGATCTGAAACAGCGGGTCGGTCGTGGAGCGGAGGCCCATGTACTTGCGGACTGGCTGGGCGTCGCGCTTGCACTCGCCGCCGTTCTCGCGGCAGGTGGTCGTCTCGGAGTCCCAGTTTTGGATTAGGTAGTCGATTCCTGAGGGTTGAATCGAGTTGAGTTGTGGTGGTGGTTAGCGAACAATACTACTACTTGTATAAATTGGCGACGAGCCTTTGCGACCTCGTCACTCTCTCATCACTCCCTCGTCACTCCCTCACCACTCCCTCAATTCTATCCTCGCTTCGCTCGTCAACACCCTCATCACAACTCGACTCACCCTCCTTCCCCTTCTTTAATCGCGCTATGTCCTCCTCTGTCACACCCGCGCCCGCGGCCTCACTAGCTTTAGGCAACCCTAAAAATCCCAACCCGCCGACGCCCACACCGACGGTGAGCTGGGAGGCCTTGCTGATGAACTGTGATCTGGTCAATGCAGAGTCGGAGGATTTTGTGGAGGATAATTTGGATGAAATACGGTAGTTGGAGGGGAGATTTAACACGTAGGAGGTCACTATGGATAGGTTCAGCAGATAGAACACGACGAGAACAATTGGCTTCATCGTTGGAGGGTACACTGGTGAGACTTGAAATTTGGGCTCTGGCCTGGGAAAATAAAAGTCAAGGTCATTCAGAGGTAAACGAAGGAAATAAAACAAAACAACTTCCTAGTCTTACTAGAACACTCCAAATACCCTTGAAATGTCCCCAAAAACGCGCCAGCCAGTCGTATGGGATGTAAAATCAGTAAATTTCTTTTCCTTCACCATTGGTTTCTGCCTCATCCTCTTCCCTTCCCTCGCCCTACGCTAACACGCCGCCACATTTCCTCTCTACCGCAGCATGGCTTCCACCGAAAGTCCCAACTACGTCCAGAAGACAACCCCGAAATCCGGCGAATCCCTTTTCTACACTTGTTCCCTCCCCAAGGCCGCCCTGATCTTCGAGGTGAGATAAGCGAGAAGTATGTTGCATATTCGCTACCGGTTGAGCCAGTAGCTCCAAGTTGCTTCCCTCGGTCCTCGCTTCGCTCGGGCCTCGGTCGCTTTGCTCCTTGATTATTCTAACTCCTCGCTCCGCTCCTCGCTCCACTCCCACCCCTCCCCACCACCCAGGACTCCTCCTTCCCCGCTCCTCAAGTAACCGACGACTGGGTCGCCGACTACTGCGAGGCCTACGCAGAGTGCAACGAAGAGGAGAGGGAGCTCTGGAACGACCTGTGCTGCAGCATCCCTCTGTCGCACTCCCTCAACCCTATGATCGAGACAGGATGTAAGGAGTACATTGACAGGTGAGGAAATTGAGATTTATGCGTGCCCTCAGGGTTAGCTGAGAAAAAGACGAGCCTTCGCGACCTCGTTATCTCAGCTACCTCCCTCGTCACTCCCTCAATACTTGCTTCGCTCGATACCCTCGACTTAAGGTGAGAAATTACTCCAACCCCCCACCAGCTACTTCTCCATCCATCCATCCATTCATCAAATTCCTATGAAGATCTTAAATATATTAGCTCTATCCGAACGGCCTAGAAAACCTTTAAATTATGTAGATAACTGTATTACCGAGGAATACCCACCCGCCCTCCCCCCTCGCCCTCCCTCCCTCCAACCTTTCTAACCCATCACATACCACAGTCCCACAGTCCCACAGTCCCACAGTCCCACAGTCCCACAGTCCTCTACTAACTCGCACTTCGCTTCACTTCACAGCCACCCCCCAACCTCCGAACTCTCCCCCACCCTCCAGGAGCTCATAAACGCCGTGAAAATAGCCCGCTGCAACTCCTTCACATCCCGCAACATCCACCCCGTCACCTCTCGCGTCAACCACTCGTGCACGCCCAACGCCCTCTACCTGCCAACCCCGACGGGATGTTCCTTAAGAACTCTCAAACCCGTCCAAGCCGGCGAAGAAATCACCATCAGGTAAGCAAGTAGCTCCGAGCTGCTCCACACAGGCCTCGCTTCGTTCTAACTCCCCCCCCCCTCCACTAGCTACCTGGGAATCTACCTCTTCGCCTCCAACGGCCTCCGCAACTCTATCCTCCTCTCCGAAAAGTTCTTCACCTGCCAGTGCCCCCGCTGCTCCTCCATCCCGAACGAGAACTCCGTCCCCTGCGAAAAGTGCCACCCCCGCATCTCCGGCGGCCTCCCCGAGGATGTCGAGTTCGAGGACGCCCCCGTGAACTACACTGTCGCCATATGCCCGAAGTGCAATGACGTGCTTTCTCCGGCTGCCACCTCCCTCCGTCAGAAGCTGGAGGAAAAATCAACCGCTGCCCTCAGGTCAGAGGAAAACGACATGGACGTCATCAGGGAGGTAAGAAGCTGCTGGAAATGTGCCGACGCCACAAATCACTGCAAAATTACTCTAACTCTTCGCTTCGCTCCTCGGCTCGATCAGATCCACGAGGTCTGCTCCCAAGTTCTCGGCGCGAAGCACTACTCCACGGCTCTGACGGGCTTGACGATTGTCGATTCCATGTGCTTGGAGTTCAATCGTGTGATGATTTTGGGCCAGGCGCCGGAGGAACTGGAACTGGCGGAGTGCGTGGATACGTTGACGAGAATTTTCCAGGTGAGGAGAGCGCGGCGCTAGTAGTTTCTTACTTACACTTAACGTCAATCTTCATGCATCACAATTCTAACTCGTCACTTTGCTCCTCCTTCTCCCATTTTTCCAGTTCGCTGAGGGAGTCATAGAGGGGGGCGGAGGGATGATGTGTTATAGTCAGTGCTTGACGGTTGCGAGGGGGCTGGGCTGCTTGGGCGATGAGAAGAGCGTCGCGTTTGGGAAAGTTTGGGCGGAGAAGGCCTGGAAGTTTTTGGAGGGCTTCGGCGAGGAGGGGGAGAAGAAGGTGTGTCTGAAGCTCATGGAGGGGAAGGTGGAGCACATGGAGCTTCTGGAGGGGAAGGGGGACGAAGAGACCTCGGAGAAGCCCAGCAAGAAAATGAGGAAAAAATAGTCATTTGCCTTCTAATACTTGATCTAAATTTCTTTTTACACGAGGGCAAGCGCGATAGCATTTTCCTCGACGTCGCCGGCTGAAAATCCCCGGGCTGATCTTTGTGTGGGAGGCCTACGTTGGTGGTCATTTCTGGTTCGGACTAGCATGGACATGCTGATGAGAGCAACAATAAGCATGCTGAGTAGACCCATTCCCCCTACGAAAAACACACCAGGACGGGTGTCCACCAGATGCTCTATCAACGCATTTTCGTAATTTTCCCTTTCAATTCCAAGCCAGCTTAGTAAATACATCGAAACTATCGCGGTGATTGTCATGAGTCCTCCCTGTATCCGCTGCCACCACTTCAAACCCTCCAGCGAAGCGATTGTCGAGAGCTCCCACGCCGTTTCCCTTTGAACCCTCTTCGGCACTGTCTTGCTGAAGATTGACAGCGTGGTTAATATTACGAGGTAGGCGGATAAATACTTTGCAACAGCTGAAGTATTTTCGCACTGTCCGTTGTCAAGAGATTCTTGACTGATGAAACAGGAAACTGTCTCTAAGGAGAAAAATATCATCGTACCCACAGCCGCCGTGCCCTTCGCCAAGACCGTCTGACACAAGAAGTCAGACAGCTCCTGAGGTGGAAGCTTCGCCGCTGATTCACGGAGCTTCAGTCCTAGCCGGAAGGCCAAACACCAAATGGGGATCCTAAAGACGCAGAACAACCCATCGAATATCAAACCCGATCGGAACTGTCCAACTGCATAACTAACTTCACTGCCAACAGCAAATGTGAAGAAATGAAAGAAGAGGAGTCGTTTATAGCTGGCATCCCTTCTCTTGGGCTTGCAGAAAACTGCCATTGACCATGCAAGTGCGGCAATAGGTAATATCAAATCAGCCACTAAAAAGTACTTAACCTCCAACGTCACGGCGTAGCAAAGGTACAGCCCTGTGAATGTTGACGTGAAGAGGAAGCTTACGCCCACAAAAAACCAAGAGCACTGTGCCCCATGAATGTCGAATGTGTTTTTTGTTAGAATTTCAGTTCCCGCTTCACATAGTTGAACTCCTCTCCCCCCTACACTCACCTCCTCGACTGGTTCCTCAAGTTCCGTCGCCCGTTCCACAAACTGGCCATTTATAGACAATTCAGTCTGCCGCTCTTGGGCTTTCAAGCTAGAATAGATCTCGGAATAGACAACTGTAAGACTTGCTCCTAATCCAGTAAATCCAACAGCAAAGATGGAAGTCCAGTTCGTCTTATCGGCACTCATCATGGAGAAAAGGAAGATTCCGCAGACGCCAGTTACCAGGGTAAAAAATCCTGCCGCCCCGCGTTGAAATGAGATATCTCTCATACTCGCAATCTTCTCAATCGACAAGTTCAAGTCTTTTCTCCATTCGCTCCTAACGCTTCCCTGAACTATCTTCGTCATCCACCAGCATAAGAGGTAGGCTGAGATAATCGACGAGCAAGTTGAGATATCGGAACACGTCGCCAAGCCCCCTTTCTCGAAAATGCACTTCGTTGTTCTGAAGTTCAGGAAAAGGACGGGAAATAGGGTCTGCAACGAACCTTCGAAGAGCGTGTCGACAAAGAAAGTTTCAAGGTCTTCGTCCGATAGTCGACCTATGGCTGCCCGGAGCTTTAATCCAAAATGGAATAGAAGTGTAAACGCTGCAAGCATCGTTAAACGTGTAACAACAACGACTAGCTCTCCCTCTCTAAATCCACGCACCACCCCAGCCATCTCGCTAACGAAAACAGTGCTCATAAAATGTAGGCGCAATTTCCACATATCCTTCGGACTTCTCCTCCTTGGCTGACATAATATGGACCCTACGTATAGTATTAACACAATTGGCGAGGAGACTCTAGACAGCGTTGTGTAAGACCCATCCATTGTCACTGCGGCAATAACATTAAGAGCAGAAAAATATGTGGTCGCCAAAACTCCGAGATAAAACCAGAAAGAGGAGGCCTCCACCAACGTTCCGTCCTCCGAAAAAGACTGGCCTTGATGCACTTGTCTCTGCAATGACGCCCCTTCACTTCTAATTTCCCTACTGATGATGACAAACTCACAGACCGCCGTCAAAAGAAGACAGCCGCCGCCAATACTTGGCACGATGAATGCGAAGTATCTCTCGGTTTCGTCGCCCAAATCCCCTTTAGTTCCATAGTTTCCTAGCGAATAAAGCGCGCAGAGTGAGGCAATTGAAATTCCAAAGGCCTGCACCGCTTCCTCAGCATTCAAATCCATGGCCAGGACCTTCCTCCGAGAAATGACATGTTTGTCGAGGATCCGTTTCGGCGCAACACCGCTGGTGAGCTTGATGATGGTGAACAGCGCGACCATGCAACTTAACCCTGCTTGACTTAAAAGCGTTCTATTACATTGTCTCCAGTCTTTTGTATTGTTATTACCGTCGCACTGGATGCTTTTAAACATTAGAAACGCCAACTGTCCCAACCCCACGAGCATCCCTAGAAATGTAACATCGTTCGTGAGGAACCTCGAAAGATCCTCATCAGACAGCGTTGCTATGTAGAACCGGCACTTCATCCCAAATTTGAGGAGGGCCAGCCAGAAAAGTGATCTTACGCTCGACTTTATTGACGTATTCTTGGCAAAGTCATTGCCGACCACGGCGAGGAATTCTGAGACAAACGTAAATAGCACAAACTGAAGTACGAGGGAAACACTGTAAGTCCGATCTTGACGCCTCGGCTTGAGAACGAAGGAAATTCCCATCGCCGTAATAGATATTGGCAAAAAGATCCAACCCCAGAACTCATGTACTTCATCATCTCCAGTGTGAGCAAAGTACGCGTACAAAGCTGTGTAGCTAGTCGTGATGCACGCCATCAGAACTGAGTACACGGTCGCACACTCGGCAACGTGACCTGGAGCTGGAGAAGTCGTCGTTGCGGTGCCTCGATCGTTGTTGCTGTCTTCCTTGGTCTCCTCACGCTGGGGCTCAGGCTGCCCTGGGTCATCGGTGAGAGGATTGCCCAAAACAGTTGAATGCTCCGTCTCTTCGACGTCTGGAACATCTGAGGGGGTTCGTAAATCACGAACGGACCCTTCACCAACAACACCCCCCTGAGGCACGGCCGAGGGAATGGGGGAGGGTACCAGCGGCTCAGATATATCTCGCTGAGCCGTTGGTGCAGCTGGAGAGGACATCAGGGGAAATTAGGTTAGGGCGACGGAGTTCTAGCGGATGCGTAGCTGGATAGCTAGGCTATACTTAATGCCCAATAACGTAAATAACGAAATAAAGTCAAGAATTAGTTGGGGTTACTTCTACTCTGGGAAATACCAGGGGTAAAAGCAGCAATTCCATTTTTTTTACCCATTTTCGTTTAACAAAACAATAGTCATCGAACAACTCCCCCCCTCTTCCCCCCAACCTCAACTTCACCCTCCCCAAACCCCCAAAATGAACGTCTTCTTATGCATCCTCCTCTGCCTGCTGTTGAGCAACTGCAAGTCTTTCATGACACACTCGTTCAGACAGATACCTCCAATCACAAAATCGTCGTCGAAGATCCTACTGCGCGTAGAAGGCCGAGACTATGGAGGAGGAGGCGCGCATTCCGAGCCGGACTCTGTCGAAAAGCTCGCGAAGAGCGTTGAAAGGTAACTCCAAACAGTGCTTCCACAACCCCTCATTCTCCCACCTCCTCCAGAAGTGTGCTCACAAAAAACTAATCCCCGCCCTCGCAGAATATTCTCTCTCAGGGGCCGCTACCCGAAAACCGACACTACCCTCCCAGAGAACATGCGAACAAAGTCTGGCGCCCCCGACTACCAGCACCTTTGGAACATCACAGTCTGGGACAGGCACATACAGAGGAGGCGCTACTTCAAACACTTCGCGTACTTGCCAACGAGCAGGATCCTTAGAAGGTGAGCGACAATGAAGATACGAGCGAATTGACGAGGTGGACGATCTTGTGTCATCGGTATTCTTTCCCCAAAAAATACTAACTTGTCGCTACCGCTCATCGCTCGCTCCCCAAACTCCGTCGCAGGGTCGCTCCGATCCTGGGTGTCCTCCTCCCGTGGACCCTCGGTGCAATCTGCCTCTCCAGGAAGTGGATCTCAATCCCTCTCCCCACTTCCGCCGCCACGCTCCCCATGACAACCGTCTCCATGTTCAGCACCTTCATCGCTCTCCTCCTAACTCTCCGAACCAACCAAAGCATAAGTCGCCTCCTCGAAGGCCGCCTAGCCTGGGGCCGCTGCGTCCTCCTAACCCGCGATACCTCCCAGCTCCTCAGCACCTACATCTACCCCCTCAACACCCAGAACGCCCTCAAGGCCGCCCGGCACCTCTCAATCTTCGGCTGGCTCCTAAAATGCCGCATGCGCGACGAACCCGACTCCGATATAATAACCTCCATGCTCAACCCTTTAGACGCTAAATACGTCTCTCGGCAGAGGAAGCACCCCGTGGCTCTCATCACGAGGATAAGGCAGGTGGTGGCTTTGGAGGCGAAGAGGGGGAACTTGAATCCGGGTAGCCACAGGAGCCTCGAGGCTAACCTTCTGGAACTCAACAGAATATACGGCATGTGCGAGGTGAGAGAACGGGGGCCAATTAATTCAAATGAAGAAATGACCTGCCTCTTCCCTTCTCTTTTTCTAACCTTTTTTTTAGCGTCTTCGAGGTTCCCCCGTCCCCCCCATGTACTCTCGTCACACCTCCCGCCTCCTAATGTTCTGGTTATTCTCCCTCCCCCTCTCCCTAAACAGCACTCCAATCTCCGCCCCCATCAACATCCTCTTAGTTATGGTCGCTGGTTTCGTGACGTTGGGTTTAGATGAGATTAGTATGCAGCTTGAACAACCTTTTAGACTTATGCCGATGCAGCAGTTGGCGGGGGCGGTTATGTTGGATGTTGCGGACGCGTTTGTGGAGAGGCCGCCGGGGCTGGAGGACGAGGAAGGGGAAGGGGAGGAAAGGGAGGAACCTAGATATTGGAAAGATTAATTCCGCCTTTTTTTCTTTCTTTTTCTTTTATTAATAACGGGTTGAGACGTTTTTTAAATGTGGAGCACATGGAGCTTCTGGAGGGGAAGGGGGACGAAGAGACCTCGGAGAAGCCCAGCAAGAAAATGAGGAAAAAATAGTCATTTGCAATACTTGATCTATAAATATCTTTTATATTAGCGCTGCGGCGAACATTTCTTCTTCGACCTGTCCAGAGGAAATTGCGCGGACCGATCTTTGTGTGGTAGGCAACTCAATTGATGTTGTGTTTTGTTGGTGCTCGTTTCTGGTTCGGGCTAGCATGGTTCGGACTAGCATGGTGGCGTTGATTAGAGCAGCGAGACCTATGCTGAGTATTCCCACTGCTCCTATTGCGAATACCATGAAGTTTTCGTCTCCTTCAACTCCTAGAACGCTCAGGAGATAGAGCGAAGATATCGCGGTGATTGTCATGAGGCCTCCCTGTATCTGCTGCCACCACTTCAAACCCTTCAGCGAAGCGATTGATGCGAGTTCCACCGCCGTTTCCCTCTGAACGCTCTTCGGCACTGTCTTGCTGAAGATCGACAAGGTGGTTAACATTGCGAGGGATATGGACAGAGACGTTGCCGCTCTTGAAGTATTGCTGCACTGTCCGCTGTCAAAAGAGTCTTGACTGATTAAACACGAAACTACCTCGAATGAGAAGAAGAGCATCGTACCCATGGCTGCTGTGCCCTTCACCAAGACCGTCTGGCATAAGAAGTCAGACAGCTCCTGAGGTGGAAGCTTCGCCACTGATTCACGGAGCTTCAATCCTGTCCAGAAGATTAAACACCAAAGAGGGGTCCTAGAGATGGCGAGCGACCCACTTGATGTCAAGCCTTGTCGGAAATCACCAACTGCAAAAGCAACTTCACTGAGGACGATGAACGTGAAGAAGTGAAAGTAGAGGAAGCGCTTGTAGCTGGCATCCGTTCTCTTGGGCTTGTAGAATACTGCCATCACAAATGAAAGTCCGGTGATGGAAGATATCAAATGGGAAATTAACCAATACTTATCCTCCAGCGTCACACCGAAGCAAATATTCAGCCCTGAGTAAATTGACGAGAAAAGGAGGCTAACGCCGACAAAAAACCAAGAGCACTGGACCCGATGAATATCGACTGCATGTTAGAATTCTAGCGCCTGCTCCACATAATTGAAGTCTTCTCCACTCACCTCCTCGACTGGTTCCTCGAGTATTCGTCGCTTCTGTGCTAACCCTTCAGTCAGTTCAATTATCCTCTTCTGTGCTTTCAAGCTAGTATAAATCTCGGAAATTAAAACCCCAAAACCAGCGGCGACTCCACTGAAACCAACAACAGAGATCGTCGTCCAGTCCGTCTCATCGGCACTCATCATGGAGAAAAGGAAGATTCCGAAGACGCCAGTCACCAGGGTAAAAAATCCTGCCGCCCCGCGTTGAAATGAGATATCTCTCATACTCGCAATCTTCTCGACCGACAGGTTCAAATCTTTTCTCCATTCGCTCCTAACGCTTCCCTGAACTAGCTTCGTCAACCACCGAACAAGCAAGTAGACTGAGATAAACGTCGAGCAAGATGAGGTGCCAGCACATTCTGCCACGCTCCCTTTCTCGAACAGGCACTTCGAAATCCTGAAGGTTAGGAACAGGATTGGAAAAAGGGTCTGCAGCGAGCCTTTGAAGAGCGTGTCAACCAAGAATGATTCCAGGTCTTTGTCTGATAGTCGACCAATGGCTGCTCGGAGCTTCAACCCAAAATGGAAAGAAAGCATCTCAGTTGCAAGTCGTGCGGAGTGTTGAATAACTAAGCCGAAGTCTCCGATAATAAATCGGTTCACCGCCAAAGCCATCTCGCTTACGAAAGCATAGCTCATGAAATGTAGGCGTAACTTCCACATATCTTTCGGACTCCTCTTCCTTGGCTGACAGAACATGGACACTAAATATAGTAATCCTACGATCGGCAATGAGGCAGTAGAAATCATTTCGTAATACACGTCCATTGTCACTGCGGCAGTAAAACTAACAGCAGACTGATATGTGGTCGCCAACACTCCAATAAAAAACCAGAGCGAGGAGGCCTCTACCAACACGACATCTGAGGAAGATTCGCCCTGATTCAGTTGTCCCGTCTCCTCCGCTTCACGCCTCATCTCTCTCCTGATGGCGACCAATTTCCAAACAACCGTCAATAGAAAACAGCCGCCGCCAATACTCGGCACAGTGTATGCTGCGTATTTCTCGGCATCACTTCTAAAATCTCCCTCGGCTCCGTAATTGCCCAATGGCCAGAGTGCACACAAAGCGGCAACCAAAAGCCCAAAGAACTGCACTGCTTCTTTGGCATTCAAGTCCATGGTCATTACCTTTTTAGGAGAAAGTACATGCTTCTCGAGCATCCGTTTTGGCACAACGCCGCTGAGGAGCTTGATTATGGCGAACAGCGCGACCATGCTACTCAACCCTGATTGGTTTATAAGCGTTCTATTGCAAAGTCTCCAGTCGGCTGCATTTCCGTCACACTGGATGCTCGCAAACATTAGGAACGCGAGCTGCACCAAGCCCACGAGCATCCCACCAAAGATAACATCGTTGGTGAGAAACTTCGAGAGATCCTCGTCGGATAGCCTAGCTATGCGGGATCGAATTTTCACCCCGAATATGAGGAGGGCTAGCCAGATGAGTGATCGTGCACTCGCCCATATTATTTGACTCTTGACAAAGTCATAGCCGACTACAGTGAGGATTTCCGAAACCAACGTAAACAGAACGTACTGAAGCACTAGGAATACCGTATATGCCAGATCTTCTCGTCTCGGCTTGAGAAAAAAGGAAATCCCCATCGCCGTCGCAGCCAGGGGTAGAATGGTTGCAGTCCAGAACTTCCAAACTTTCTCATCTCCAGTGTGAGCATAGTAAGCGTACATAGCTGTGTAGCTAGTCGTGATGCACGCCATCAGAACCGAGTGTACAGTCGCGCACTCAGTGACATGAGTTGGCGCTGGGGAGGAAATTGTTGCGGGAACGCGATCGTCGCTGTCTTCCTTGGTCTCCTCATGCTCGGGCTTGGGCTGCCTTGTGTCGGCGGTGAGGGGATTGCCCAAAGCAGTTGGATGCTCCATCTCTTCGACGTCTGGAACATCTGAAGGGGTTTGTAAATCACGAACGGACCCTTCACCAACAACATCCCCCTTCGGCACGCCCTCAGGAATGGGTGAGGGTCCCGCCGGATCAGATAAATCCAGCGGAGCAGTTGTGGCAGCCGGAGAGGACATTTTAGGGAGAAGGGAGGGGGTGGGAGCGGGGGTAGAGGATTTATATTCTCTAAGGCCTGTTCCTTGAACAGCAGATTAAAAAAAAGGTCAATATTAAGTTAATAAAGAAGTGAATCTTTCCGTTTTGTTCCCCCTTTCCAATTCAGTGATTTGCCCAGAACATTTCTTTCCTCTCTGTTTGGGATCCTTATTAGATAGAATTTTAGGCTAAATTTACGTCTTTGCTGACCAGGGTTAGTTGACTTATGAGTGGGAACGACTCTGTAAGCTTAAGCCAGCACGCCCCTGTGTCAAATGTTGTTTCCAGTCCAGGAGGTGGAGAAGCAACGGACATTCTCAACAAGTTGTTGGTCGTGAGTGGGTTGGTGTATCGAAATTTGATGTCCAGAAGTGACGAGGTGAGCGTCACTCCTATGACAGGATACGGGGACGAGTCGACCGCTGCGATAGATATTAAAGAGGACGATTTGGATGATGGTTCAGTTAGTTTTGCAGGCGGAGGTGCTGCTAGAGGTTTGGTGAGGGATAAACGGGGCAACATTATTAGAATTTGCGGGATATCGGGGTGTCAATATAGATGTAGTTCAAGCCATATGAAGAGGCATAAGGCCGCGAAGCATGGGATCGATGTGGTCTGGATTTCTTGCGATCAAGACGGATGTGGCTACAAGACAAAACAAGCATGGAACATCAAACAACATAAGCAGGCCATTCATGGCATTGACGTTCGATGGCACCACTGTGATCAAGATGGGTGCGACTACAAGGCAAAGGAAACAGGCAGTATCAAACTACACAAACGAAATATTCATGACATTGACGTTCGATGGCACCACTGTGATCAAGACGGGTGCGACTACAAGGCAAAGCAAGCAGGCAACCTCAAACAACACAAACAGCTGGCTCATGATATTGACGTTCGATGGCACCAGTGCGATCAAGACGGGTGCGACTACAAGGCAAAGCAAGCAGGCAGCATCAAAAGACACAAACGAGAAGTTCATGATATTGACGTTCGATGGCACCACTGCGATCATGATGGATGCGAATACAAGGCGAAGCTAGCAGGCCAACTTAAATCACATAAACGAAACAATCATGATATTGACCGTTAGATGGCACCACAGCTCACACGACGGATGCGACGACAAGGCGAAGCATGCAGGCCTCAATAAAATCACACGAAAAGGCGATTCATGATATTCACGTTCCGTCCGATGCGGCACGCGCTGAGAATCAAGATGGATGCAAATATAACATCTTAGAGGCAAACCGAATAACGACACCATGCGAAAATATACACTCCTGATAAATAAATGTTGTAAATAAATACCATTTGTTGTTTCTTCTATTAACGGGTCGTTCGGTTGGTTAATTCCAGCTAAACCATCCTCTCCCCTTCTTCTCCTCCCTCTCCCTCTCCTCCTTCCTCCTTTTAATAATTTTATAAACCCTCTCATGTTCTATTTCATGCCCTTTAGGTGGCTTCCTACCTTCAGCGGGGTACGTTATGTAACGGTAGTAGTCGACGATTTTTGACATGTTGGAGGGGGAGGAGTAGAGGACGGTTGCGACGACGGGGATGGAGAGGTAGAGGCTGAATTTGAATAGTTCGAGACCGCCTGAGGGGGGTGGGGGGAGGGGAATGTTTGTTAATGGAACGTTGACGTAACGAATGTTGAGGATGGAAGGATGGGACTGGAAGGAGGAGACAGTGTAGTGGAAGACTGACCTTTTTGAGCCATTGTACAGATACTGTGTTAACAACTGTAACTGACTGTTTGCTGTACAGTTGGTTATTATTGATGAATGGCACTTGGTATCCTAAATGTGACGATAGCGGTTGGCTAGAGGACTCTGAAGAGGGCTCTGAAGAGGATGACTCGCTCGACTGCTCGAAGAAAGGAGGGTTTTCCTATTAATTGTTATAATATAGGAATACCTGTAGGCTTCCTAGGATAGTGTAACACTACACGACGATGGTGACGATGAAGTGAATGGTTTAAAGTTGTGCAGTCGATCTAGTGTACTTTATGTGACTTAATATGATCCTTTAAATTTTCACAAATTTTCTCTGACAACAATTTTTTCAGCAAATCCTCTGTCTCTCATCCAGTTTGCGATATCGAGCACTTAATTCGGCATCAACAGCTCTCTATAAGCACTTTGTGACTTTCTTTACGTCGAAATTAAATTTCGACGTTAATTAGTATATATAATCCCCTTCTCCTCCTCCTCTCCTCCTCCTCTTCCTCTCTTTCATTCAAATCCTCTACGCACAGTAGTACGCACAATAGTACGCACAATAGTGTATTTGGTCACTAATAGCAGTAATAATAGTAGTAGATTCAAATGGGTCCATGTCAATCAGGTCCAGCAGGGTTAGGGTCAGCAGCATTAACGAGCGATGGTATGGATGATTTATGTGATACTAGCCAACACAAGCCAAGCAGGTAAATATTTTACGCATCGCCCATCATAAAAAAGCTCACTAATCACGAAATAATAATAACGTAAAATTATAATTACACGCAGGTCCAACTACGTCTGGATTCGTAACGAGCCTCTCTCTTCAACTTACGAGGTATCGAAACAGATAGGCTTAGGTTCAATGGGCGAAGTCTCCATTGTTCAGAAGAAGAGGTGAGGGCGAGGCGCATCACACCATACATCACATCACACACACACGCACACACGGCGTTTCTAACGGCGTTTCTAACACCTGACACGTCATCTCCGTCCTTAGTGACTCTGGAAGCCTTCGCAATTTAAGCGTCAAAGACACCTCCCTCGTCCGCACGATGTCCGGGACATTCAGTTCCCCCCCCCCCCCCCCCCCCCCGACCTCCCCAACCTCCCCCCCCCTCTCCCCCTCCTCCCCCCGCCAGTACGCCTGCAAAACCGTCGCAATGCTCCGCATGTCCTCCCCCCAAATAACCGAGTTCAAAAACGAAATAGAAATCCTCCGCGACCTCGACCACCCCAACATCGTCCAGCTCTACGAGTGCTTCATCCACCAGCACAAAATATACCTCATCATGGATTTATGCAAAGGCGGTGACATCGGTGAAAGGGTTCTTAATGAGATTGATACTTCTAATGTCATTAGACAGATATTCGAGGCGCTGCAATACCTGCATTTGAGGAGGGTTGCGCATAGGGATTTGAAGCTCGAGAATGTTATGTTCGTGGGGGACGGGATTAAGATTAAATTGATAGGTGAGATGAAACGACAATGTATTGTTTTATGTTTAGGATGTGAACAAACGAGCAACAGTTTAAAAACACACAACACGAGCAAATCGTTCTAAAGCCCCCTTCCCCCGCCCCCCTCCCCCTTCCCCTTTATAAGATTTCGGTCTCTCAGAGCGCTACGTCCAATCCTCAAAAATGAAAAAAGCCTGCGGAACAATCTACACCGCCTCCCCCGAAGTAATCACCGGACAAACGTACACCACTCAAACGGACGTTTGGAGCGCGGGGGTGTGTTTGTGGTGTTTGCTGGTGGGGGAAGTACCGTTTTTGAAGGAGATGGAGGATTTACAAGTCCCGGAGAAAGGTGAGGCCCGACGACAGTTACGGTTAGAGGTGGGTGGGACCCGTTCTTCATTCTAACCTCTTCGTGTTTTGCTTCGTTCTTTTTGCTCGCGTTTTGTTTCTGCCCCCCCCCCCCCAGTCGAAAAACTCAAGAAAGCACAATACACCTTCAAAGACCCTAAATGGACCCAGATCTCCTCCGCCGGTCGGTCCCTAATATCCTACTGCCTCCGCGCCCACCCCGGTTCCCGCTACACCTCCAAAGAATGTTTAAGCCACATAAACGATAAATGGATACCTTCATTAACCTCCCCCCCCCCCTCCCCCTCCAAACCAAAAACAGGAAGAAAAAGAATCAACTCTGTCATGCTAAGGAGCTTCGAGAACTTCTCTAATAGCGGAGCGCTTAAGAAAAAAATTCTCATGACCATGGCGTATACTATGGAGAAGAGTGGGTTGGAGGATTTGGATAGAACTTTTTCAGGTGAGATTATATATATATAAGTTCATATAAGATGACGAACGAAAGGGTGAAACGTGGGTTGTGATAAAACGCCGTAGGTGGGACGTCTGGTGGTTGGAAGGGGGTTTGTTCATCAAACACACACGACATTACCAACGTAATGTTGTTTGTTCGTATTGTTTTTCTTGAAGGTTACATGGTAAAACCTTTTTTTCTAACGTGACATGCCCAAAACACCTTACCGTTCTCCCTTCCGTAATGTTGTTGTTTGTTCTTATTGTTTTGTATTTGTTATTTAGACATCGACGTGAACAACGAAGGTACAATAAGCGTCCAAGAGCTCCGCTCAGCCATAAAAGACAAGAACATGAAATACGGCGACGTAGAAGTTGACAACCTCTTCAAAGGACTCGACTACGATCACTCGGGACAGATACATTATAAGGAATTTTTAGCGGCGGCGATGGAGAGCCAGAATATGATCACGGCGGAGAGGCTGCTGGAGACTTTTGACAGGATGGATGAGGATAACTCGGGGTGCATTAGTAGGGAGAATTTGAGGAGTATGCTGGGGAAGGATTGGGACGAGAGCGCGGAGGAGGTGAGGAAGCCAAACAACACCCCTGAACGCACTTTTTTAGAGCGGGGCTTTTCTAACACGAAGTTTTTGGGAGCAGGAGATGTTCCAGGGGAAGGACGGGATTGACTTCGACACTTTCTTGAAGGTCGTGAAAGGACAGACAGAGCAAGCAACAAAATAAGCCTTTAATATTTTATTTAACAAAATTGAACATTATCGCTAAACACCCGGAATCATAATTTTCACCCTTTTCACTCTTCGACCACGCACCCGGCCTCTTCAGCGTCGATGATGCACTCCTCTCCTCGCCTGAACCAACCTTTGTCAACCCTGCCCCCATCGTCGAGCAACCCCAAAAGAACAAAGTACCCCACCCCCAACATCCTAATAACCGCCTTCTGCAACGCCGCCGGCCTCCACTTAATGATCAAAGCCGCGCTCAAAACCCCCGCGACAAACCCACTCAAAACATTAACACTCCTCTTCTCAACCTGCTTAAACCCTTTCCCCTCAACAGCAGTATTACTAAGCTTATGCATATGACCCGTCAGCATACATGTAATCGTCCCCGCGCTTTCAATGCTTACGGCGTTGATTATTCCGAAGGAAAACGAAAGGAAATACATCGAAGGGGAACCTATGTACTGGCCGAAGAAGGTTGAACAGATGAAGGAGAGGAGGATGGGAAGGGAAAGAGTTCGGGGGGTTGAACTTAGGTAACGTGTTCGGAAGGAGTTAGGGTCGGCGAAGGCATTCGATTCGAGCTTTGAGGCTAGTTTGAAGGCGACGGTGCCGAGGATGTAGGTGGTTATGCAGGTTATGTAGAAGGCGGCGTCGGAGTAGCGGGTTGAGAGGATGGCCTCGGTTAATTTCATGGTGTTGCCAGTCATCATGGTGGGGAAGGTGGAGTAGAGGCGGAGGAACGTTACGTCGGATATGCCGGCTAGATAGGATAGACCGAAGACTGGGGGGCGGGAAAGTGTGAGGGAAGGGGGCGGGAGGCGTGAGTTGAAGTTTTTTGCAGTAGCGCGAGGGAGCGAGTTTTATTTTCTTCTTCTTCTCACCTAGTCTCTTCGATGGAGGCGAAGGAGTGACGGGAACAGGCGAAGAAGTGCCAAGAGATAAGCTAGAGACAGGCGTCGCAACGGGGGTGGCGACGTTTAGGGATGTCTTCCTTGGGAAATTGGAAGTCGTTAGTGCTGATGCACTTTGCCACATATGCCGGGTTAATGGATTTGTGCGGAGAGCGGGGTAGAGACCGTAGGGCGCAGCCGACTGAAGAATCAACAATACGAGGAGGAGAGACGTAAGAAGCTGCATCGTGAAGTGTAGGAGATTAGTTTCGTCCTCTAACTTTTGCCAGCCATCTGCTGAATTTTCACCGGTTTTGCCCGAAGAAAAATTGCAATTGCGAATTAGCACTCGATGAAAAGCCTCGTCGGCCTCCTCCTCCTCCTCCCAACATCCGTCGTCGCCTCAGTGCTTCCGACGGAGTTTTTCACAAACTCGATGATTCTTGCGCCGTTGACGCGAGGTGGAAACTTGCCCTTTCGTAGGCTCTGCTGCGACTTCGGCTGCAAGGTGTCCATGGGCGAGATGATATTCGCTCGTTATCTTCTCCAGAACGATCCTGTAGAGAGAGCGAGGCTGCGGCGGTCTTCGAACGAGCATTGCTTCGGAGTTCAGATCGCCACGAACGACGCCGAGGAGGGAGTCGCTGCCATGAAGTTGGCGAGGGAGGCAGGTGCGAAGAGAGAGAGAGAGAGAGAGAGAGAACACACCGCATCATACCGCATCACACCGCATCACACCACATCGCAATTCTAACTCGTCGCTTCGCTCTTCGGCAGGTGCTGACTTTGTGGACCTCAACTGTGGATGCCCGATAAATGAAGCCACGAGGCGAGGGTTGGGATCTGCCTTACTGCGAAATCCAAAAAAGCTGGGTGATTTGGTGGAAAGGATGACGCGAGGTACTCCGGACATTCCCCTCACCGTCAAGATCAGGCTGGGCACCAGCGACAACTGTATCAACGTTTTGGACGTGGCAGACCATGTCACCGCCGCGGGGGCAGCTGCTCTGACGATTCACGGGCGTTCTGCGATGGAGAGATACTCCAGTGCAGCGGATTGGGAGAAAATTGAAGAAGTTAAAAATGCTGTGGGCTCAAGAATAAAAGTAATCGGAAACGGCGACATTGTGAGCTACGCGGAGGGACAGCGTCGCATTGCAACATCCGGCGTTGATGGAGTTATGGTCGGCCGAGGTGCCCTGGAGAGCCCTTGGATTTTTGACGAGAATGGCTGGGAGCCAGACGCCGCACAGCGAGTAAACATTTACAGAAGGCTTGCCGTCTACATGAAGGAGCACTTCGGAGACGACGCACGAGGGAAGAGAATGGCGTCCTACTTCTTACCGTGGCACTTCGAATTCCTCTGCAGGCACCGACCAGGAAAAGTGTCTCTTCAAGATCGACTCAGCGAATTCGACGACATGCCACCGCTCGAATCGCTCCTGGCTTGCAAAAATCCAGCCGCGCATAAGCGCATTGCCGACATTCTCTGGGAGAGGTGAGAGGCGAGAAAGGCGTCAACTTTGCGTTGCAATTCTGACTCGCTAACCCCAATCATCATCTTCTCTCGCTCGTTGCAGTGGGGCCGACACAGACGCGAAATCTAGTCTTTTTGAGTTTGCGGAATCTAAAACATTCTCTGACATTCAAAACAATCAGTACACCCCCACAAATCCCCTCGCGGAATTAGCAAACATACCAAAAGAAGACAAAAAAGTCCGCAAGAGAAAAGCTCCGAAACCGAAACGCACTCAGGACGAGATTGACAAAGTTAGAGCGGAAAGAAAGGCGAAGAGGGAGGCCGCGGGCATCACCGATTTCAAACATGACGATGGGAAAAGACGATCCTAACACACTAATAATATAAAATAATATAATAAAAATAATAAAGATATCATTTATGAAACAAAACAACCTACTGCAATACAGGCCGCAACACAAAACCCTGCCAATCTCCGACCTTGCCGGTGATCTGTGAAAAATCCATCAACCCATCCTCCTCCTTTCCCGCGAAGATCTTCTCCGCAAAGTTCAGGACATCGGAGCTGTAATCCATGGCGATTAAAGCCTCCAGGCCCTTGACGCCAATCTTCGGGCCTCCTCCGCCCATCTTCCCAGGGCAGAGCATCTCTTCCCCAACTCCTGCCACAAATCCCGCCATGGCACGGAACAGCCCCAAGTTGCTCCTCACTCTGCCCTCATCGACCGTCTCCTTCACGCAGGCCCAGCTGCTGAGCATCTCGGTCATGTCGACGACGTCCCCAACGTCGTCTCCGAAGGCCACGCTGTACGCCTCCTTCAACAACACCGCAGTCTCCACGTCCATGCCGCCGTTCTCGAACCAGAACTTGGCCTGCATGAAGACGGCCAGACTCAGGCCCACGTGCATGTCCCTCTTGAGGACAATGACGCCCTCCTTCCTGACCTTCTCGCCAACCCTAACCAGCTCTTCCACCGGGCAGTTGGTGGGGAGGAAGTAGCAGCACAGGAAGTGGATGTATTTCTTCCAAGGGACCCTCCCGGTCCCCCTCTCAAGCGGCTTGATGGCCTCCTCGAGCCTCTCCTTCTCGGTCCACGCCCAGTTCCCTCCCCTCACACCTTCCTTCTCCACGACCTTGTGCACGATCTTCACGAAGCTTCCAACGCTGACTGTATTGTTTCCGTTTGTCGAGGCCTTGAACTTCTTGGCCAGCGCGACCACGAACTTCGGCGAGAGCTGCAACGAGCGTGAACATAGGAAGGGTAAGGGATAGATTAGATGCTGCGGGTCACATAATTTTGTGGCTGCGCTCACTCACCTCCTTGCCCTCTCCGTCGCAGACAACTCCGGGGAAGGCGGCGTCAATGCTGACCCTCGCGTCGCCGCTCAGATCGATGGCAAACGTGAGAGCATCCTTCCAGCCGCTGGAGGCGGCGGCTCCGATCCTCTCTGCGAACTCGACGATTGCGTCGTTCTCCACCTTGGCGCGCTTCACGCACATCTTGTTCAGCACGCTGGTCAAATCCTCCTCGATCTCGGCAACCTTCTTGACGAACTCTCCCACCCTCCTTCCGACCCTAACGACCCCGTTCATCAGAGTGCACCCCACGCTCACGGCGTTGTAGAAGCTGTAGATGTCGTCAGTCTCTGCGAAGTGGTTGCGGATCCTATCGAGCTCCGCCAGCACCTTCTCGGCACCGTCAAAGCCCGCCAGCCACTCGTCATTTGCAAATGCCTCCTTCCACACCTGCTGGGAGGCGGCGAGTCTGCGACGAGCCCACGAGTTAGAATTGTGTAGAAATATATATGATGTAAGTTTCTCCTTTGCTCACCTCTTCTCGGCCTTCGCCTTCATCCTGTTCCTCTTCTCGATTTCGGTCAGTCGGTTCACCTCAAACTCATACTCACTTCCCATCATCTCGTTCTCCTCCTGCCTCCTCTTCTCTTCCTTTTCTTCCTCGGTCTCTTCGACTTCCTCCTTCTCTTCCCCCCCCACTCCCTCCTCTTCTCCTCCCGCCCCGTCCTCCTTCTTCTCCTCGCCCTCTTCCTCTGAGTCCTCCGCTCCCAGTTCTATGAGCAAGCTGGGCTCCTTCTTCAGCACTTCGACCTTGTCGGCCGCGTCCCTAACGATCAACTGCAGCATCTCCTTCATCTTTTCGACCCTGGCCGAGGCTACGCCGGCCATCCACTCCCTCGCCCTGCCGCTGCTGCCGTCGCAAACGTCTCGACTACTGTCCGCCCTCTCCTCGGCGACCTCCCCCAAGTCCTCCTCCATCTGGTCTATGGCGTCCTCGATCTCCTCAAGGTCGGTGTTGTCCTCGGTGGGCATACTGAGGATCTTCTTCTTGTGCGCTTTGGCGGCGGCGGCCCAGTCGTCATCTTTCCTCCTCAAGAAGCTTGCGAATTCGTACTTCGTCCACTTGACGTAGTCGAAGATACTCTCGTAGTCCCTGATCAAACTGGCCAGACAGGCCTTAATTCCAACCTCGTAATCCGTATCCACGAACGAGATCAATGCCTCGTTGTCCACAAAGTCGGGAGTGTCCAGCTCTGGCCAGCCCCACAGATCCCCGCCATTAATCCAGGCCTCGCCCTCCGCCCAGCCTCCTGCTTCCTCGCTCAGGTTCCACTCGTCTTCGTCCTCGACAACAGGGTCCTCGTAGAACTGCTCGCCGCCGACGTAGATCTTCTTCAAGTCTCTGAACACCTGGGGAGGCACGGGGCCTCCCGCTGCAGCCCTCTCGGCGCACATGATCTCCACCAGGTCGAGGAGCTTGTCGACAGCGGCCTCGCTGACCGCCGTGGCCGTCACCCTCTTCTTCGCCTTCGCCTCCGCCTTGATCTCGTTGATCTCCTCCAGCCTCATGGTCTTGGCCATCAGGGCCTCCTCGCTCTTGCTCTTCTCGGCGGCCTTGCCGAAGAACGACCTTAGTGCGATCTCGGCGCTCTCGACCCTGGTGGTGACCTTCAGACTGACCCTGCTTTCCCGCTCCTCAGCCTCGATCTCCTTCCTCTTTTTAATCTCCCACTTGGCCATGGCGTCGTTGCGCATCTTGATGCTGGTGGAGGCCAGCCCTTCCATCATCGCGCCGTACGCCTCCTTCTTCTCGAGCTCGGCGGAGGCGTTCTTCTGGTCCACGAACATCTTCCTCCTTCTAGTTTCTCTCTCCTTTCGGGCCCTCCTGTTGACCTTCTCGGTCCTCTTCAAGTTCTCCATCGCCTCGAAGTTGGCCTCGGGGACCAGTTTCGCCTCGGAGATGGTGTCCTCCAGGCGCTGCAGGTAGTTCAGCCCCGACTCGTTGGAGGGCTTGTACTCGCCATCATCTGTGTCGTCGTTTCCGACGCCAAGCCTCTTCATATTCCTCTCGAAGCCGGAGATGTTCGTCCTCTCGTCGTGGGCGTGCACGAGGCGGTCGTTCTCTCTCTTAGCCTCCCTAGTCGCGACAGTTGCAATCTCGAAGCGAAGGCGCTGCCTCTCGAACTCGATTCTCTTGTCCTCATTGACTTGCCAGCTCTGCTTCCCCTCTTCGATCATCTTGTTCATGAAGGCGGCCCGGTCCCTCGCCATCTGGAGCTGTTCGGCTATTCGCATCTTCACCCTCGCCTTTCCAGTCGCCACCTCTCCCTCCTCTTTAAGAGTCTGAGTGCGCTCAATCTCCCTTTGCGTATCGTGGAACTTTCGAAGGTGAATGGTCTCGTCTAATTTATTGAAGTTGTGAGTTCCAACGTTCTCCATCGTCTTGAGGAAGAAGTCGTCGGCGCCCCAATCCGTCATGGGAGCCCTCTTGAATTCCTTGGGTCTGACGCTAGTCGTGCTGGGAGGAGGGGGCTTCGGGGGCGGGTTGTCCTGCGCTGCCTTCATGTTCTTGATCTTCAACAGCAGATCCGCCGCCGCGCCCCTCGCCTCGGTGACGATCAGAGGGATGGACACCTTTCTGTCGAACTGGAGGTTGTTGGCTCGGAGCGCCTGCTCGACGATCACGAAGTTCTCCAGACGGGCGATGGAAGTGGAGCTGTTTCTCATGTCCGCAAACTTGTCAGGGCTCAGCCATCCGATCGCCACGAGGACCTCACCAAAAAGGTAGCCATTGGCAAACTGCTTGCTGGGCACGGCGACCTTCGTAGAAAGCACGAGCTGGTGGTTGAGCCAGTCTGAGACGTAGGAGGACATGGTGGGGGAGGAGGATGTTGGGGAGGGGGCAGACGAGAGAAGATTAACTTATTCACGGACGTCTGAGAGTGCGTCGATCGGTTGGGAGCAAATTGATTGTTGCGACAAGCGCGGTAGGACGGTGAATTAGCGTTCTCGGGCAAGGTTAAGATTGGAGCCAAGGAGGGCGGTTGGAGCCCCCAGCCGATTTTGGCAGGTAAAACCCTTTGAGAGCCTGAGCAGACCATCCGCAACGACAAGCCCTCGAAATTAGCATCATCGCAAGTATTTTTCACGCATCTGCCCAAAACCACTATATATTTTAAAGGACCGAACCGCACATTGATAGAGAGTTAATAAAGGCAGCCTCATCTCCCATCCTCCCCTGCGCACGAACCAGACTGCTTCAGCATGAGTAACCAGGAATCCGATTACTACATTGAGCCCTTGAACGTCCTTTCGTTCCCTAAGGGGAAGGCCCCAAAGTGCGAATTGACAGGATATCCTGCGACATGTAAATTACAGAGTCCGGAGATAACGCTGGTGAGTGTGGAGGGTTGGGGGTGTTGTGTTGTTAGGGCGATTGTCTGTGTTTCTGCTAACCCCTTGCCCCACCCAGTTCTACGCAACTCGCGAACACGCCGAGCAAGCGTGGCACGGTATCATCAACAAAATTGCCGGCCTCCTCGGGCCTCTTCGTTCCAATGCTGTCATCGTGGGAAGCGAGGAGGACAGGGCGAAGCGAGAGTACACTGTCAATATGAGCAAGAGGGCGCTGATTGATCTGTGTCAGCAGGAGGCGAGCAAGATGCTCGTTAACCAGCAGTACTCGCTAGCCATTCCTGGAGCTATCCAGGCCCTGGCCTTCCTCAAGGACATTTACGGCGACGGATCCATTGAGTCTGTGCCCCCTTACCTCCTCCTCGCCGAGGCAAACCTGGGCCTGTCGAAGTTCCAGCAGTGCGAGGAGTTCCTGAGGTGAGCGCAGCGCAGCGGCATGGGCTACAAACATAACTTGCTGGAGTGCTCCGAGCATCTAACTTACCCAAACACATCTTCACGCTCGCCGCAGCCTCGCCAACTGGAGCATACTGAAGAACCCCAACTGCAGCGACGCCATAAGAAGCCAGCTGCACAGGAATTTTGGAAAGCTCTACACCGCCCAGGACAAGCTCGACGAGGCCCTGAAGGAACTCGCCAAGGACATCTACCACAGCTCCCTCGAGGTCGGCCCCGAGCACATCGACACCAGCGGGGGCTTCTTCCACATGGCGAACATTTTCTATATCCAAAACAAGATCGACAACGCCCTGGCGTTCTACGACAAGGTCGTTGACGTGTGGTACAAATTTTTAGGTTTAGTGAGGAACAACGCCGAGCTGGCCGAAACTTTCTCCGAGGCGCAGCTGAGGGAGGGAATTGAGATGCTCGAGAAAATCATGCAGACGAGGGTGAAGCTGCTGGGCGACGCCCACATCGCCACGGGCGAGGTGAAGTACACCGTGGGACTTCTGTATTTGTTCCTCGGAGAGAGGGACAAGGCAAACTCTTATGTGCAGGCCGCCGCCTCAGTGTACAAGGACAAGCTGGGGGAGAAGCACCCGTCGACCTTGGACGTCGCCAGCGTGGCGGAACAAATTCAGAACGAGTCTGGTATGATGAGCAGGGGAGGCATCAGCACGGCGGGAAGGAGCGGGGCTGGGAGCGCCGGGGGAGTGCCCATTGGAATCCAGTCGGGCGGAGTCGAGGGCATGGAGGGATTCGCGGAGCTCAGCAACGCATTCCCCGAGGACATGCCGAGGGCGGCTACGCAGTCGCCGATTCCCCTCCCTCCTGGAAGTAGCAGGGGCCAGAGCAGAGGCGGCTTTGACGACAGCATGAGGATGACGCCAAGCGGGAGCCGAGGGAAGGTGTAATAAAAGGTAGAGAAAAGAAGGCGTGTAAAATATGAACTTGAGGAGCTTTATCATTATAAAATTTGTTTGTTCGGAGTTATATTTGCTTCGTTCTAAAATCCGCTTGCAATGGTCACAATCACGCTGATGCTCGCAGTGAGGACCACGGGAGCGCATATGTATTGGGAGAAGATACTCATAGCCATCGCCTCCTTTGACTGCGACGAGTGAAGCGAGCCGCATGATATGAGGACAGGTGCTGGTGAGTTGAGTTGAGTTGAAATTGGGTTAAGGTCGCTGCTTCTCACCTGTCCTCCGAGCTCCGCCATTACCATCACATTGTTAGCAGTGGGCGTTGCCATGACAAGCATGACGACTAGATAGAAGGACGCGTCAATGTCTTCAGGGATGGACAGTATATGGTACCTGAGGAGCATGGCCGTTCCTACAACTATTGCAGGCATTATGACGAGCTTTCCAAGTATGATCCCAAACATCGTCCGAAGAGGCAGCTTTTCTTCCTCTCGAACGGAGCTTCCAGAGCTTCCAGAGCTCCCTGTGCCGCGGGCAGAGAAATAAAGAGAAGATCCAAGAATGAACATGTTGATTGGTACTGCCGCATCTCCGACTGACTTCATCCCGTTGAAGAGCCACTCGAGGGGAGCGTCGTTGTCGCGATCGTTCAAATCAACGAAGAGTCCTCAAACCTGATGTATCGCTGCTATGAACAGGCCCACCAAACTTGCTATCACGGGGGGTTGCATAACTTTGTCAAAGACTGCCATGAAACTCTTCTTCACGTCAATTTTTCTCGTCTTGTGTATTCCTTCTTCCTTCAAGAGTTTGTCTGAACGTGCGTTTGCGTTGTTGATCTTTTCATCTTCCGAGAAACGAGCAAGAACATGGTTCTCAAAGCTATTCGGTCTACTACCAATTGAGTTCGAATTCGCCGTTTCGTCATCAAGAAGCGGTGTCGACTCGGCCGCAGGTGCCAGCAACCAACACCCCACGCCCCACTGCAACACAGGATACGTCAGGAGGTAAACGGAGAGGAACAGGGTAGGGTCAATCGCCCCCAGCTCCGTACTCTGATCAAAACTAAGGTGGATCACGGTCAGGAGCGTTATTGGTAGGCCTGTGGAGTTTCCGAACGCCGTCGCCGCGACTACAGTCTTCCAAATCCTTCTAGGCGAACCTGAGAGGTAAGCCATCAAGAGACCTGTAAGAGTCCCACAGAGAACTACCCAAATCGGATACAGCATCAGGAGCCATGTTTTTCGAACAGACTGAAACACGTCAGGGCATTGATCGTCGGACCAATCCTGATTGCAATTCAGCATCTTGGAGAACAGCAAGCAGGGGATCGTCAAGTTCTTGGAGATCTCGGCTAGAATCTTTTTGTTTTCCTTGGCGAGGATGCGTTTGTGCGCCAGGTACGAACCGCCAGCTGCCAGAGCCATTGCATTCCCTATGGACTGGAGAGACGAGAGGAAGATTGCCAGGGACATTGGTTGTTTGAATGCTTATTTGAAGATTTCAGGAGATCCCACATGACAAAGAAGAAGTTTGTCCACTTAGAATAAATAATTTTCATTCATCATACGCTTCGCTATTATTAGACATTGACCGAAGGACAACTGTACTCATAACTATCTCATTTTAATTCATCATCATTCATCGGGTGCTATTTACCAATACAATACACCATTTTTTGCGGAAGAGCAACAACTACTTGCTTACTTTTGGTTTTGTTTGTCAAAAATTCCCTTTCTGTGTATAGAATAGATATATATATTTAGTTGGTAAGTCGGTGATATCTACTCAGCTACCCATGAGTTCCACCGTATCTCAATGTCAAAGATATAGCATTTATGGGCATCTTCTCCTTTTCAACGTCGGCAGCAGTCCCGTGACCTATTTAATTTCTAACTGAACCCCCAAACTGTCGCAGAGCATGTTCACCTTCCTTCCTCCAAAGCGCGCGGCTCGCGTCCAATCTGACTGGGAATCCCACGGTTTCTCGACCACGTCCCTCAAGTCTCAATCCACCTCCCTCACGACCAGAACGAACGACGATGTTCACCTTTCCATCAGCCTCGATCCCCTGACTCAGGCCTTCTTGGACACTCCGCAGATGCAGCGTCTTCGGGGTTTGAGCCAGTTGGGGGTCGCTAGCTACGTGTACATAAACGCTACTCATACTAGGTGAGCACCTTCACAGTCACTTTCACAATCAAATCACAAATCACAATCACAATATCTTACATTTCATAATCCTCAGGTTCGAACACTCCCTCGGCGTCGCGCACCTCGCCGAGAAGCTCCTCTCCTCCATATCCCTGAAGCAGCCCCAGCTCAAAATAACCCAGAAGGACATAATACTGACGAAGCTCGCCGGCCTGACCCACGACCTCGGTCACGGTCCCTTCAGCCACATCTACGATGGCGAGCTCCGCAAGCAGCTCGAATTCAGGAGGAAGAGGAAGGGCCTGGAGGACTCCGGCCTCGGGCCCAACATGGAGGAGGTGAGGAGAAGCGAACTGGACGTCGCTGCTTCCGAATTAGCCACGATTTCTAACATCCATCACCGTCTCCTTCTCCTTCGCAGTTCCAGGAGAAGTACAAAGGCTGGGCTCACGAGGACGCGTCGCTGGACATGCTCGACGCCCTCCTGGCGCATCATGGCCTGAAGGCCCACTCCGACCCGGAGAAGTACGACGAGCCCCTCGTGCAAATAGGCGACGGCATCGACAGGTTGAAATTCGGCGTGATCGACCTCAACGGCGACATAACCCCAGAAAATTTGATCACCACGAGGGACATTATTTACGTCAAGGAATGTATCAACGGCGCGCCTTTGAATGACGGAAAGGAGTGGATAGGCCGAAAAGATAAAGAGTACCTCTACGACGTAATTTCCAACAGGCACTCGGGGTTGGACGTGGATAAGATGGATTATTACGCGAGGGACCAGAAGCGAACCTTGAGCGTCGGGCAGGTGGAGTTCATTTTGATCGAGGAGAGGTATGCGCAAAGAAGAAGAAGACGCACACGCGGGCATTTTTCATTTCTAATCTCCCCCCCCCTCCCCCCCCTCCTCCCAGCTTCGTCGCGAGGGGCAGGTGCTCCCGCCCCGGAAAGTGTTTCGAGTGCAAAAATTGCGCTCCAAAAGACGTCAAGGACCACTACATGATATGCTGGCCCGAGAAGCTCGTCGTGAAGGGCCTCGAGTTCTTCAAAACCCGCTTCTCCATGCACTCGAACGTCTATACCCACAAGACCGTCAAGGCGGTGGAGTACATGATCTGCGACGCTCTCGTCCTAGCGGACCCGTGGATTCCGGTCCCCAACGCCAAGGTGAGGGCTTGTGTGATAGGAGTCATCTTTGATTGTGTCATCTTTGGTTGTAATTTTTGGATTGTTGGGGGTTATTCGGCAGCTCACAACCGTCGCAACTTTATTCTAACTCGTCGCTTCGCTCCTCGTTCGCTCCTCGATCGCAGGGGGGACCGCCCTTGAGGATAAGCCAGGCCATGAGCTGCACTGACAACTACGTCAATCTGAAGGACAGCGTCCTGGACTTGATCGAGAGCAGCTCCGACCCAAAGCTGCAGCGGAGCAGGGACATAATAAGGAAGATACGATCCCGGCAGTTCTATAAGTGCGTCTTCTCGCTGGCCGTGGGGAACAAGGACCACGAGCAGGAACTCTGGAAGAAGAGCGAGGCAGAAATCAGGAAGATGATCGTCATGACGAGCAAGAAGGTCTACGAAGCCCAGTACGGGCAGTTCGGAACCCCCGAAAAGAAAGAGACGGACTCGCTGGGGCTCAAGGAGGGCGACATGATCGTGGAGAAGCGGACGATTCACCACGGCCAGAAGTCGGAAAATCCGGTCAATAATATGCGCTTTGTCTCGAAGACCGACTTGATGTCTCTGTCGAAGCCCTTGGAATCGCTTCCCGTTGCTAGGAAGAAGGACGAGACGGAGTACGAGGCCCATGTTCCGAAGAAGTTCGAGGAGAAGGTGAGAAACATTGGATGATATACCACCGCTACTCAATTCTAACTCGTCGCAACTTCTCACGCAGTGCATCCGGGTCTACTGCAAGGAAAAAGGGAAGGAGAGCATCGTCCTGTCTGCCGCCAGAGAGGTTATAACCTTCGGCTCGAAGGAGAAGGGACAGGTTCACTCTCCTCACCCTAAATCCCGCGGCGGCGGCAAGCGAAAGGAAAGGGTGTCTCTCTCGCAGAACAGCCAGAAGAGCCTGGCGTTCGAGACGGATGACACAGCCGACTCGTCCGTGAACAGCACGGACGGAAACGAGAACCAGGAGTTCATGCTGAGCCAGGAGAGCAACGACAGCTTCTCCGTCAGCGAAAGTCCCTCGGCAGCTTCCACGAGAGTCAGGGACGAAGAAAGTACGCCTGAAGCCCAGATTCGCCCTACTAAGAGATTAAATTTGGGGTAATAAATTCGCTGACCGCTATTCCATTATTTAATTTCGACCCGCGCTGCTTCTCTTTTTCTTCTTCGTCGCCTTCGCTTTCTTGGCACCCTCGTGAACCTTGGCTCTCAACTTCTCGGGAAAGGGACTGGTAGGCACTGGGGGCATCGGCGAAGGAACATCTGAGAAATCGTAGACGTCCGCTTGCGGCTGTGAAAGTTCTTGAGGTTGTTCTTGGGGCTGAACTTGTCTGATTTGGGCATACCACGCTTCATGCTCGGACAAGGCACAATTTGACGCGGCACTACTGCCATTGGCGTTGTTCTCTTTGCCGCCGCCGGCGCCGCTAAGCCGCCCCACCGCCTCTCCTAGAACCTTGCACCGCTGGGTCAGGCGCTCTATTTCTTTCTCTCGTTCCACTGTGCCCTCAGTGCTGCGCTCCTCCACCTCTTTCATCATGCGGGTCATGTTGGCAAAAGCACTCCTGCCCTCTTCGCCCCTTTGCTTTAGCCTTCTGACCTCGTCGGTTAGGCCCTCGCATTTCGTCTCCACCTTCTTCAACCCTTCTCTGGCCTCCTCTTCCCTCTGTCGAGTTGTCGTCACCTGCTCCTCCAAGTTCTGGTATTTGTACGCAAACATGTCAGCCTCGCTTTTCAAGGCGTTGACGTTCTGCACTTGCGCTGAATTAAATTCCTTCAACCGATTGATCTCCTCGTCCTTCTCGCGCAATTCATCCTCCAAGCCTCCGATTTTATGCTCCAAAAACACGAAACTATCCTCCTTCTCCTTGTAGCAGGACACCATGCCCTCGTACTTGTCATTTGCAGACCTCAAGGACTCGTTTGCGAGCTTGAGCTCGCTGAGTTCTCTTTCTATTCTATCCACTTCGCTTCCCTTCTTCTTTCCCGCGTCGACACTATTCGCCAACTCGATCGTCATGTTGTGATTCTTCTCCTGCTCGATTCTCAGTTTCTACGCCGACGAGCGAAGCGAACGTGGAGATTGGGTTAGATACTGCGATGAAAGTGACCGTCACTGGTTGCTTCTCACCTGCTCCAGGCTCTTCACCGTGGACTCTCCCGCAGAAGAAGTCTCGGTCAAGGAGATGCACCTCTCCGACGCGGACTGGAGGCGAGACTTCAACTCCGAGTTGCTCGAGGTCAGCGTCTTCACCTGGTTGACCAGGGACTCGTGCTGGATCTCGAACAACGCCGCCTGTTCGTTTCTCCTCTTTAACTCGAGAGACATTTTCTCGTACATTTGTTCGTGTTCATTTGCAATTCTATTGTTTTCGTCCAGTTCCTTCCTCAGCTCATCACTCTCATTCACCGCGAAATTCATCCTCTGCGTGAGCATTGAATTCTCCCCGGTGAGGGCCGCAATCTTTTCGGAGAAGGAGCAGACCATTTCCGCGTTCTTCTTCAGGACGTCGTTGTTGCTCTGTTTAAGTGTCTCACACTGTTGCTTAGCGTTGACGTAGTGAGTCGTCATCTCCGTTAGGCGATTTTCGGCTTCCGTATTCTGGCCCTGCTCATAGGTCACCTCCTTCTCCAGTGCGGCCGCCTTCTCCCTGCCATCCCCGAGAAGCCCCCTGAGGCTGCGGACGACCGAAGTAAGGAGTTAAAATAACATAGCGATGAATGGTTCACGTCGCAGCTTCTCACCTGTCGCACTCGCTCGTCAGAGCTTCCACGTTGGCCTCCGCCACACCAAGCCTGTCAGTCATGCCCTTGACGACCTTGTCCTTGGACGTCATGGTTTCTATCAAATCCACCTTCTCCTTCTCCAATGCCTCGGCTTGAACCTTGAGCTTCATTATCGTCGCTTGGGAGCTCTTATTCTGTCCAGCCATCTCCATGATGAGCGTCCCCTTCGACTCGAGCGTCGCCTTTAAATCGTTTACTATCTGATTGGTTTGTTCCTGCTGTGCATGGTGTTCGAGGTCGGCATCATCCTTAGCGCTCTTCATGGCGGCGGCCTCTCTCTCCAACTCCCTGATCCTGCGACGAGAGGTAAGATTTGAGTTAACGAGTTAGCTTAGACTAGAATTAGCGCAGTGAAGAAAGAGGCGTAGGGCCCCACCTTTCCTGCTCTTTTGCGACCACTTCCTCCGCTTCCATCCTCTGGGACTCCAGGACGTTCACCCGCTCCATTGAGTTCTTCAGCTTCGAGTTGACCGCCTCGTGGTCCACCTGCAGCTGAGAGTGGGTCTGCCCCTGCGCGGACAGTTCCGCTTTGAGCTGCTTCGCCTGCTTCGACAACTCGCGATTCGCCTGTACAGACTGCTGGAGCTTCGTCTTTGCCTCCTGGCCTTCGTTCAGGGTTGAGCCCAGGGTCTCCAAATGTTTCTTGTTGGGTACAGGCGCAGCTTTGGCATCAGCAATTGTTGCCTTCAGGAGCGACGCAAGATTTTCAACGGTCGAGAGGAGGTTCGGAAGCTGCTCCGTCGTCATCTTCTTGTGGGTCTCACTGTTCTCCAATAGCAGGCTGACCACAGGGTTGGTGCTGCGTTGGTGCGTTGGTGCATTGGTGCTGCTGCTGCTTGTAATTTTGTTGGAGCGACCTTGATTTAAAGTGTTGGCTGGGGCTTCCATCTTCTCGGGCGTTATTTGATTTGCTGCGGGGGGACGTTGAGGCTGCTTATCATTATGGTGGAGTTGGTGGGCCTGCGTTGCCTCCATCCGGCTGTTTTTTTTTTGATTGAAAATGTAACATCCCCAAAACCAAGGTCTTGATTGCTCTGCTGCTGGGAATGGAAAGAAGAACAAATTTTGTGAGGAGAAGGACGTAGGGATAGCTTTATATTTATTATCGACTACTCTAACCCTCAAGCCCCTCGATGCATAATAATAGGTGTTCTATTGAACTTGTGGAGAAACACAGCCTTCTCATGTCCACCCTGCCTGTACCCCCGATGCAACGCAAGCTGGTGAAACGAAAGCCTCTCGGCGACTGCGTAAACGAGCTCGATATTCTGAAAGAGTATGATATGGCTTTTACACGTTCTCCGAGGCTGGCGTTGGCCATCCTCCGAACTCCTCGAAAGGTATAATTGGCTCTTCTGCTGCCTACGCCTGCCAAATTTCTCTTGACGATTTTACAAGCGAAAAGCTTGAACAGATGACCTCAAAATTGCTTGTTGGCGCGCTGTTTGTTTCCTTCACAATCCCTACGTGGATTGCGCCTTCAGACCAAGAATTATCGAGTTCTATAGAATCCATCTTCGTTGTGTGCATAGCAACAGCTTCAGTCCTATTTTCGTTCAGCATACTTATCTCACTTGCCATGATAGACATTCTTTCACGCCCCTACACGAAGGTAGACACCGCTGTATCATACCACGGTGGGTTGGGGGCCACTCTCATGAATATTATAAATAGTGTTGTGCTAGTGGGTATAGCAGTTTTGTTTGCGGCAGCTGTAGCAGTCACATACGATAAGTCACCTATTATCGGAATCATATTCTTAGGTGTAGTTGTTTTCATCACCATTGCTATCACTTTCATATTCAAGAAAAAGAATAAGGATATTAGGCGAGTTCAGCGAAAGCGAACAGAGAAATTTATGGAATATTATTGTAACAACGATGGAACGTTGCGTGAAGAGTGGATAGAGAAAATCGAAAGGATCGAGTAAAATATGGCAACAATTAAAATAAAGAAACGATTTTTATTAAAAAAAGGAGAGAACGAAATTTTATTGCGCTTCTGTAACTGCCGTGAGCTCTTGACTCGCCTTGGCGAGGATGGCTCTCCTTCGAATCGTGTCGGCATCAAACACTTGTTGCCTTCCACTCTCACCGCCTCGAATCGAAATCAAGCTGGTCGCTAACATGTGAGACGAGGGTAATCTTTTCACTCTTGCGTAGTTGTCGTAGGCTTGGGTGGAGGCTCTTCCGGAAGTGGCGAGCAGACTTTGGACGTCCTCTGTTCGAAGTGTCGACAGCAATTCAGGATCGTGCACGATCCAGTCAGGTATTTCGCTTTTTCTTCGTGCATCCCACCACTCCGGTTGCTCCTCATTCCATTCCGGAATCTTCTCTCCGATCCATTTCGCAACGTCAGCTTCAATGCTCCTCCACTTGTTTCGGTTGACTTCGAAGATTTCAAATTTTTTCTCATCTTCATCTTCATCTTCATCTTCATCTTCATCTTCATCTTCATCGTCATTATCGTTATCGTTCTTGCAAAAGTACTTCGCTACAACGTACTGATTACCTGAATCGAAGGAGTAAAATGTTCTAATATAATCAGGGTTGATGGACTTGAAAAAGGCGACAAGGAGGATGAGCTGTAGCACGACCAGGCCACCTATCAAGCCGAAAACTTGGTTGGCTTCCAGCTCCATCGAAATTTGATCTGAGCCCGTATTTCGCTCCATGTAAGAAATGTACCGCAAACCGAAGTAGAGGCACACCACGGGTGTTGAGAGCAGCGTGAACGCGAAGTAGGCGCCACCAAGCTCATAGGGATGGCGTCCCTGCAAGAGGTAGGGTTGAAATAATTCATTTCGTGGTGTCAGCAACGAACACAACTGAAATTCAAATTCACACCTCCTCGAACTCACCTGAAAGTTTCCCGTGAAGTCAACGATCGTCTTCATGAAAATTCTAACAATGAAACTTAAAATCACTCCGGTGCATCCGTAGTACGGGACCCAGTAGTCGAAGTCCCTTCTCGCTAGTTTGTACAGGAGGAAGGCCACCACATCTACGATCATGAAGGCGAGAACGATGGTCGGGCTTTCAACAGCCCCGAGAGCGTAAGCAAGGCTCTTCGCCGTCAGTTGGCACGCCGAGATGAGAAATATGAGCATACATACTTTGGCCCTTTTCTTTGTGCCTGAGGGAAAATATCCATAAAAATCGGGGGCACTGAATCTGCTCTCTCTGTCAAGGTCCTTGTCCAGGGAAATTCCTGTGGACGTGAAAGTAGCGGTGAAGATAGATACGACGAGTGAAAATACTGCTGCCTTCGTCTGGTTGGATCCCGTAAGAAAGGCGTAAGTTTGGATAAGGGTTCCAGGTATTGCCTCGCAGAACAGTTCGATTGCCTTGACTGCAATCATTTCCATCTGCGACGAGCAAAGCGAGTCGCATGAGAATTGACGTTAACTAGTTGAAATTGTATAACAATGGTAGTGGCGGCGATATCTAAATAGGAACTACTAACGCAGCCAAATTAAGGAAAGATCTTTACGCATTTCCAGCTCGTCACTCCGCTCCTCGCAGCCTCTCACCTTCGGATCCATTATGGAGCCGACTTCATGCTCAACCCCTATGACGACGCGATACGCATCGACCCCTGGTTTGGTGAATGTCAGGACGTACAGTAGTTCTTTCAGCTTCTTGCGTCTTGAATGGCCTTTATGCTGTAACAATACGACACATGCTTGGAAAGAAAGGTTCACCAGGAGAGAGGAAAGGGTCGCATTTGCGAAACCCGTCTCTCCCGTTGAAGAGTAAACGTAAACCATGTAGAGGTCAGTGAGCGTGTCGAAAGTGGAAAGGAGGGCGCCTCCAAGTAGCCGAACAGATGCGTACTTTCTGCCATCGTTTGCTAAGCGCACGCTCGTGTAGAGCAAAAGCTCCTCCAACATTGGGTTCCGTCTGTTGAGCGAGTTCATCGCGGGGTACTGCGTTACAAGTGTCAGTACAAGTGTCTGTTAGTGACAAGTGCCCTACTCAGCTTCTCATGCCCGTGTTAACTCCCGGCACTCACCTTCCTGAACAGTAGTCCAACTGCATCTTCATCGCTATCAGAAGTTTTCGATAGGAAATCGAATCCCCTCGCCAATCTAATGCAGTCTAACGTCGTAAGCTTATTTGTCTTCAAGAAGACGGGCAGCTCTGAAAGCAGTTGCCGAGGCTTCATCAACTCCCGGAAGAAAACGAGAAAGATTTCAAGGTCGTTTTTCAGCGGAACGGACGTGAAGGTGCGCCTGCCTGCGGTTGGAGTCGAAGAGCCTGATATCTCTTCACTTTCCCGGACAAAACTCGCGCTGGATGTTGGGCTCGTCGTCAATGAGCCGAAAGAAGTTGTCCTCCCTAAGGCAGTCTCTCGTATACTTTCTCCCCCCTTTTCTTTTGGAAGTTCACCACCATGCACTGCCTGGTCGGGGCGAAGTCCTTTGAGTTTCCTTCTTTCTTCTTCTAGAGCGGCAATTTTAGAATCTTTTCCGGCTAGCTGGTCCTGCTCGGACGGCTGACCACCAGGATGAATAGCATGTGAATATCTCATTAACGGAAAGCCTTTTTTTGATAAATATTGGTGTGTGTTGAGGCTCTGCTGGCTCTTCTGCGTGGCTTCTCACCTGCCCGCAGGCAGGAAAGTCAGCTGACAAAAATATGATTTGCATTCTTTCTCCTTCAAATAGAACATCGTAAAAAATAGAATATTGCTCTCTAACGACGAAAGTCAAAGCCAGCTTCCGCTCCCTTCCCTAGCAAAATAGTCTGTTCGCAGCAAGAATTATGCTGGGCATGACTCCTCGTAACATCTTCGCCCTAGCCTGTCTATATAACTTCCTGATTGTGATCTTCTCGAAAGGCTTCACCAACAATCTAGGTACAGTCGATTCTTTATTTGACAAGGTGAGGTGTCAAGAGCGCGAGACGTTTCCCTGAAGACCACACTTTATCCCCGACATGTTTACATCTTCTTCTTCCCCCCCGGAAGGGGGAAGTATCACACTTCTCACGTTTTATATATGCACGCGACTCTTACTTCCTCTTCTCTTTAAACTCGTTTCCCCCCCTGTGGTTTCGTTCGTTTCATGACCTTCCGCTGTTCTTACTTTAAATAACTTCCTCCCCCCTTGCACATTCTTCTCAATCCTCCGAAACGTCGCGTTCATATCTTTCGAATTCTATACCATATCGTTCTTCTAACCCGTCGTTTTTTTCTCTAAAGAATGGATGTATATCAATCTGTTTGTGGGGATTATCATATCTTGCTTTAGGTGAAAGCTACATGACATCAGGACTCGTATCTCTCGTCTTTAGTTTGGAGAAGTTATGGTATACTATTCATTACATTATTTTCTGGATGAAGTTCGAGAGGAAGGTTACGGATATTTTGGGGGAGGATTGGGCGTATATTTTCTTTTTGGGGTATGGGGTTGGGGATTTTTTGTTTGGGTGTTTCTTTTTAAAGATTTATTTGGATGGGAGGAATGGGAAATATAAAATTACGCAGAAGGATAAGGGACCGTAAATAAACAACACAAAGAACGCTCAAGAATACATATAGTTGTTAGTGAAAATAAACTCTTTTGATTTCGTTTGTTATTCTTCACCGTTATTTTCCTCTCCTTCTCAAAAACAACTCTCTGCTCCTACTCTCTCCCCCCCTTCTTAGATCCCATCAGGAAAGAAATACCCCGCCTTCGAGACATAGTTAGGGATAGCAAGTCCCCCCCCAAGCTGTTCAAGCACTCCCATCCCGGACGCGTTAGCCTGCGCCGCGAGCCCGAAGACCCCGATCATAGCGAGGCGGCAGTGCTTCAACTCTTGGAGGCGCTTCTCCTCGTACTCCTCGGGGGAGTAGTTGAGGCCGAAGGGGTTGTAACGGTTGGGACCTTGGCCGATGCGGAGGTCTCCGGGTTGGAAGTTCCTTCCCTCTTCTTTGATTATGTTCAATCGGCGGATCTCGAGGAAGGACATGAAGAGGAAGATCTGGGTTAACGCGAGGCCGGGGACTTGGGAGAAAGCCTCCAGGGGGTTGGTGTTGGAGTAAGCGTCCGCGCCGGTCCAGGAGTTTCCGGGGAGGGTGCCGAAGAGCTGGGGGGGAAAGGGGGGAAAGGGGGGAGGGAAGAGGGGGAACGGTTAGGAGCAATCCGTTGGATAGAGACTTAATATGTTCAATATTTGGAGCTCTCTCACCTCGGGACCGAGGAAACCGAGGACAGCAATCTGCGCAATCCTCCCGTGAATAAGCTCAGCCTCCCTATACCACTCAAGGTCCCCGATGATCCCCTGACTAGGCTCGGAGGAACCGAGGAACCAAGGTCCGACGGGGGTGGTCGAGAAACCGAGGGGGTCAAAACCGACGTCGCCGAGCATCGAACCGTCGAGGGTGGCGGGGGCGGTTGCGAAGGGGAGGGCAGTGGAGGGACCGGCGTTTGCCCAAGCCTGGGCGGAGAATGAAGCTCCGCCGGAGGGACCCTTGGGGGCGGCCTGTTGGGGTGGGGGAGGGTGTGAGTAGGTACAAGGGTAGGTACGTCGGGTATTGTAGGGGTAGTGGGGCTTATATAAGGTCTGGTCTCACCTTGGCCGCCTTCTTTCCCTTGAGGACCTTGGTGGCCATCAAAGGAGCCGTGTAAGCGTTGGCGGAGGCCAAGAGGCAGGCGGTTAGAGCGGCGACGAACTTCATTGCGATATCTATGAGAAGAGAAGGAGAGGGGGGGGGGGGATGTTAGAATGATCGATGAGCAAAGCGAGGAAGTGAGAGACCTATTAGGGTCTATTAGGATAGTTTAAGAGATCGCTTAGGAACAAAGCTGACAGCTTCTGCAGCGATGAATACAATTGATACTTGTCATCGATGATGCTCTGTTTACGTGCTCGTCGTTCGTGATGTTGTAAACCTTATATTTATGTAGAGCCGCATCATCCGATATATATCGTCTTTTAACCCAAATTATTGCTCTTACGAACGTTAATATCATTTTATATAAACGCGAGTCATATTCATAGTATCTAAAACTACAATAATACTGTTTGTAGTGTAACAGACGCAATATAAGTCTCACAAATAAGAAAAACAAAGATATGTTGACCTACAAATCATGAGCACTCCGACACAGCTCTGAAAAATAAAATTTATTTTCAAAGTCATCTTATCAGGAAGCGAAAATTCCCTACACCGTCCAATACCTATCTCGAACCCCTCCGTGAAACAATTAACCAAAACCTCCCGCGCTCTCAATGTCAAATTCCTTCACCCTCTCTACTGGCATCCCTGGCGCTGATGCCATCTTCACAGTTCCCTCAAACGCCAGCGGTACAATTATAATCATAGTAGGTTGGTTCGGCAGTAAACCCTCTCACCTCTCAAAGTATAAATCCTTACATACAAAAATAGATCCTTCAATAACAACCATCTCCTTAACTCTCCCTCGTTCTGCGATCTTCGGTTCCTTAACAATGTCCTCAACCGCCGTCCACAATCAGCAGTTAAAAATATTAAACACCCTCTCCTCCAAAATTCTCTCTCAAACCCTCCCCTCAAATCCACCAAACATAAAATGGCACGTATTCTCAAACGGTGGTTGTTTCCTCCTCCGTCATCTCTACGTATCTTCACATCGTCTACCTACTTATCCAAATATAGTTAAAGTTAAGAATATGACTTCTAACGTCATTTTCGATTCAGGGCCATGTTATCCTTCTCTACATTTAGCTGCGAGAGCGTTTACTTTAGGGAGTGGTTTAGCGAAGAAGTCTAATAGTTTTGTTGAAAATTTTGTAGTATTGCCTGCGGTTGCTGTGACGTATTTTTTTAAGGATGGGGTGGAGAGGATTTTTGGAGGGAGGGATAAAGAGGAGGTGAGAAATCATGGACGAAAACGCTGTATTTACTCAACACCATTGTTTTCTAACCGTCTTTTTATGTCTCGTCTTTCGTTTGTTCGTAGGGGAGTTTGAACTTGGATAATTTTTGGTCTGATTTCGAACTCGGTGAAATAAACGGGCTTTGTAAGGAGCTCTTCTTGTACTCTGACAACGACGCGCTTTGCCCTCTTCCTGAGCTAGAGAAGCTGGTTGATAAGAGGGGGGGGAAGAGGTATTTGTTTAAGGGAAGCGAGCATGTGATGCATTTTAAGATGTTCGGAGAGGTTTATGAGAGAACTATTAGGGAGTTTTATAAGGGTGAGAGGGAGAGTAATGGAAATAATAATAAATCAAGATTATAACAAATGAAAAGAAATTCAGGATTGACTTGTTGACATCAGAAGTTGAAAATTTATTTCTACACAATTCCCTCCTCGAAAATCAGACCCCCTTCTTCTTCGAATCGTTCGAACTTGAACCTATCTAAATCAATCGTTCTGAATTTTCCATCTTCGACGAGTTCAGACACTGCCCGACCCACTGCTGGAGACTGTTGAAGGCCATGTCCACTGGGACGAGCAAGCGAGTGAAGGGGTTAAAGCGAGCCGTGCAGATTGGGTAAATAGATAAATACTGCAGCCAGAGAGGAGTCTCGCTGACGGAAGAGAATCGAAAACCCGGCGCGCTATCTCACCTAAACCCATTCGCCAAGATGAGATTTGAACAGTCAGGATGAAACCCGACTATTCCATTCTGATCTTTAACGTTATACTCGTACCAACCCGCCCACTGGTTAAGCACTTTAGCCCCTCCAAAAGCTTCACATCTTTCGTATAGTTTCGGCCAGATGACTTCTTCCCAAAGGGAATAGTCAGGGTCGATGTCGTCGGTGTGTCGCTCAGCGTCCTGCTCGTCGTCTTCGGTCGGAGTGCAACCGCAGATGAAGTCGCCGGATGATTCGGAGGTTAGGGCGGAGGTTGACCTGTACCATACTCCGCTGGGATCAACGGTTAAGGGGGGGATGTGGGAGGTGGGATCGGGGTGGGGAACGTCTTTGCATTTGAAGTGGAAGATTGTGCGCTTACGAGCTTCTACTGGGAGTCGTCGGATGTTAGGGATCTTGTCTATTACACTATTGGCGTTGGCTCCGGTAGCATTCACTACGAAGTCGAAAGCTTGCCATTCGCCATCGATCTTCATTCTTGTAATTTTGTTGTTTTCCGTTTCTATTTCGGTAAGTTTTTTGCCTTCTCGGATTCGGGGTTTGATGCCTTCACGAACTCCTGTCAAGAAGGAATATGGGTCAAACCACCCGTCGTCCTTTGAATAACATCCCATCCTCAAGTCCTCCGTATTCAAATACGGGAACTCCCTCCCCACCTCCTCCCCATGTAAAAGCTCCGTGTTGGCAGCTCCTAGACTTTTCTGCAGTTTCAAGTTTTTAGTTAGGCAGGATGAACCGGAAAGGGTAGACGAGAGGAAGAGATAGCCCCCGTTCATGAATTGCAGGTCGACGGGGGAGGCTGAAGGGTTCGCTTTTTTCAGTAGATCGTTCAGGCCGTTCTTCTTGAATACCTCCAGCCCGTACAGTGAGCACTCGACGTTCTCCTTCAAGCTGAATTGACTCCTGACGCCACCGGCGCTCAGGACGGCTGAGTTTACTCGGTAGGTGCTGTCGCGCTCGACCAATGTGATAGAGGGGGAGGGGGAGGATTGGAGGAGGTGTAAGGCGGAGGAGAGCCCGATGGCACCGCCGCCGACTATGCAGATGTTTGGAGAGGAGGAGAGAAGGCGGGGGGTGGAACGGCGCATTCTGATAACGGGGGGGGGGCAAGTTGTTTGCAGGACGGAGTATTAAGCCCTGGGCAGTTTGAGGAGCGATGTGGTGAGAGGAAGGCTGTGTCCTGTTTCTCAGGTGGAAGGAAGTATATGGCTTCACTTTTCCACTTCTTGTCAGTGAGTCAATCGATATCGATTCGTGATTCTGTGGAAATACCGGCCGTTTAAATGATTTTTTTGATGTGCCACCACGTTGTTATTTATTTGCGTTGAAATCAGCATGGTTTTATACACACTTATTAAAATGTCGTCTCGCCGCACTATCTTCTCCCTCGATGTGATCAATTTAATTCCAGGGGCGACGCTGTCCGCTTTATATCGGTATGTGTGTGTCTAACTCCATTATTACCCCCTTCTCTCTTCTTCTAAGACCCTCTTTAATAAAATGCGTTTCCTTACTCTCCTGCTACTCTCTCTCCCTACCCTACTCTTCTCCTTCGAACTCATTCCGGCCGTCTTCACGCCTTACAACTCCGACCTAACAATCGACTATGAAAAAATCCAGGATTACGCCACCTTCCTTTCTGAAAAGCAGAACATAACAACCGTCTTCATCTCCGGAACCAATGGCGAATCTTTATCCTTGAGTCTCTCCGAGCGCAAGCAACTTGTAGATACTTGGGCTGCTCAAACCTCCCTAAAAATAATCGTAATGGTCTCAGCCGAGTCAATAGTCGACTCCATCTCACTATCCTCTTACGTCTCAAAAGTATCCTCCTCCAACCCAAACATAATCGGCATCGCCGCAATGTCACCTTCATTCTTTAAACCTTCTTCAGCTCAAGATTTAATCGACTACCTTTCACCCATAGCCTCAGCCTCCCCCAACCTCGATTTCAGATACTACCACATCCCCTCAATGACAGGCCTAACAATCTCAATGACTTCCTTCCAAACTCTGGCCCAATCTCAAATTAAAAATTTCAAAGGTATTAAATATACAGACACTGATCTCTTCACGCTTCGGAAATGCGTTAGAAACGCGAACGAAGGTGTAACGCATTATTTCGGTAAGGATGAGATTCTAATTACGGGTATTCAGACTGGTGCTAAAAGCGCTGTAGGTAGTACATACAATTTCATGGGTCCTTTAGGATATGAGATAGTAACGTCGTTTTTTGACAACGATTTCGAAACCGCGACGGAGAAGCAGGATGGGATCGTTGAGGTTGTGGAGGCGTGGGGTGATCTTGAAGGGATTCCGGCTCAGAAGGCAATTATGGAAATGGTTGGGATGGATTTGGGGAGGGGTGTTAGGCCGCCTTTGAGATCTTTGACTGACGATGAGTATAGCGAACTCGAACAGAGTTTGAAGGAAATTGGTTTTTTGGATTAAGAGGGGAGAATTTAAAAAGAGAGGGGAGAATTTGGTACTAAATTGTGCAGACGTTTTTTTTTTTTTACCACGCAGGCATGATTTCATGTTGTCCCTCATTCTCCTCTTCCATTTCATATTCGATTTGTACCTTTGGTCTCTTCTTCTTAGGTTTTTTCTTTCGAGGTTGTTTCTTAGTGATTTCCTCTTCGTCATCGTCATTGGAAGGTTTCTTGGAGTGCGTCGTGGAGTCGATTTCGTCGTCCGAGTCTGAGTCTGATTCTGACGATGAGGTGCCTACTAATCCCTTCGTTTCATCTCCGTAATACTCTTCAACGTCTTTCTCAGATTCATCATCACTCTCCTCGAAGTCCTCAACGAACTCGATGAGCTCTTCTTCCTCCTCTTCCATCTCCTCGAGTTCCCTCTGTTCCTCTTCGATATCCTTCTCCCCTTCGACGCCTTCGAGAGCTTTCTCGAACGACGTCTCAGGAAAATTATATATATCACCGTAACTACCGTTCTTCAACCTCTCAAGCAACTCCTTCTCAATACTCTCCTCGAGCTTTGCGGCCTTGACGGCCTTCTCCTCTCTCCTGTCCTCTCGGCGTTCGATTTTTTTGTGGACGCCGACGAGTTTTGGTTTCACTTTCAACGCTAGTTTACGCATGCGGATGAGGTATTGGTGGATTTTTGTCATACGCTGTTTGTTGCGGTGGACGAGGAATTTTGGGAAGTACGCTAAGTGCTGTGACGACAACGCACGAAAGCGAGTGGGGTGGCGGTTATTAAACGATGGTTAGAATGCCTCACGCATAAAACACCATCCATCGACAACAAACGTCTCATCTCCTCACCTCATCCAACTGTTTCATCGCCTTCCCGTAATCCCTGCTGAGCCTAATCTTCTCCCACATGTCCTTCGGAGTGTGAGCTCTCTCCACAGTCTTTAGGTACAAATGTATCCTCCCCCCATCCTCCCTTATAGTAGCGTAGCGTGAGTTGGCGAGGGGACAGGAGGAACGGAGGCAGAGCCCGGTTACGTTGTAAGGGTTACGGCAGAAGGTACGTTCGCGCTCGATTTTTGATTTGAAGGAACAGAATTGGTTGTTTATTACTTCCCAGATTATTTGGTCTGAGGGCGAGGAGGGAGGGGAGAGGAGAGGTGTGTTAGAAAGGAAAGGGGGGGGACATCGGTGCCAGAAGTAATGGCGGAGGATCTGTACGACGACATGAAGAAGACGAAGGACTTCGGACCGAACGACGACGACGACCGCTACGGCAACGACGGAGGTAACCAGGGGGAGAGGACGCTCGCCTGACTTGTCCATGACAAAGGAAAGGGGGCGTGGGAAAGGGGGCGTGGGAAAGAAGGCCATCGATAGCACCTTTTGGAGGATGTGTTCGCCAACAGTGTTACGCTGAGCGAGCGAAGCTGGGAAGGCACGTTTTCTCGATCACTTGTCTCATAACGTATTCTTTAATTAAAACTCGTCGCTTCGATCCTCGGCTCGCTTTGGAGGCAAGGGGATTGAGCTTTATGAAGAGACCAATGGTCTTTGGAAGGAATCGGTGAGGAGTTCTGATATCGTTTCAAAAGCTATTGAGAGACATTTTGGGAGCAAGAGGGGGGAGGATTGGGGACTGAAGAGGGAACAGGGATAGTTGAATTACGTACCGTGCTGCATATTGGGATTTTTGAGTGGAGGAGATGCCAGGGAAGTTGGGACCCTTTTTTCACCTTCTGTAAATTGTACGTTAAACGTTACCTTATTTATACTTTTGAACGGTTTTCGTCGATAATATGTATAATGTCCGTGCGTTTATAATAATAATAATAATAAGTTTGCGTAATTTGATGAGTTATAACACTGTCGGAGCGGTTCGTCGCACCGAACAAGCCTCTTTATGATCACTCTTTGACACATTTAATGCTCATATGGGGCGACGACCGAGAGATTCGAGAGAAGGAGCGCATCTATTTGCATTCCTTCGTTTCAAGGGGGAGAAACTGATGAGGGAAACATACAATAAGTACATTATATATCGTCGATTAAATCCTACAACATATCGAACTACATTATTACACTTAACATCACTCTAACATCACCACTAAATATCGCTGTATATTCCACAGAACAAAACAACAAAAAACAAATTATTTTTATTGTGGAAAACAAAATCGTAAATAATTACGACGACAAAACAAAACACACACCAACAACATTTCACAACACACATAAGATAAATAGCCATGAGTAACCCTTTAACAGCCTGGGTCCAATCCGGCATGACCTCCCCTACCACCCGTCAATCCCAACACGATCTCCGAATCCTCAAGAACTCCACGAACGCCGCCTCCTTAAACTCCGAATGGAACCTTCCCGTCCGTTCAGACGCTTTCCTAACAGACTCTCTCGACCCTCACACCGTTCGAATCAAGGAGGAGGTAGTGAAGGTTAGGAGGTTAGGGAAGAATGTGCTTAATGATGCGGTTAGGCAGGCGGAGGAGGATGTGGTTGCCAAGAGGGTTGAAGGGATTAACGGGAAGTGAATGGGGGGGGGTTTAAGGGAGAGGGACGATGGGAGGGGGGGGGGGGGAGAAAGAGAGAGCTTTTGATATAATACAAATTTCGATTGTTCGGGGTTCTTTTTTTTGGGTGTTTGGGAAAGAACAGAAAGTTCAATTTCCTGGCCTTTGGGATAATCTCAAGATATCTTCCGCTTAATTTTGGATTCCTTGCTTGTGTTCAAGTCACCAAATAAAAAAAGAGAAAAGCTCCACTTCAATAAAAAAATCATCATCCCTCCCTTTCCCCGTGTTATCCCCCCTCTCCTCTTTCCCCTCCGCTGTAAATAATTATAATAATGTTTCTACGCAGGCGTCATCTTCCCCTTCGCTTTAAAAACAGCCCCAACAACAGCCCTCCCCTGCAACCTATCATCTCCCCCTTTACTCAAACACGCTTCAATCGTCGCGAAATCCATCAACAAACCACCTAAAATCTCATCAGGGAACGAGGAAGCCGATATGTATTCAGTCAATTCTGTCAAGATATCAGTCAGAGCGTACCCGTATTCTTTAACATATTTACTCAACGTCTCACAAGCTTGATTGAAATTATCATTAAAAACACTTTTACATATAACGTTGATATTCTCAGGCAGCGGAGCGCCGGAGGTTAGGTAGACGTTAGTGGAGGAGATGTGGGAGTAGGACATGTGGGTTGATTGGAGGAGGTTCATTACGCGACGCATGTCGCCGGAGGAGAGGGAGAGGATCGCTTCAATTCCATCGGGGGTTATCTGAGAAGGAGGGAGAAGAGGGGTTAGTGAGCTTTCGTTGAACGTGGGTGGGGGGGGGGGGG